>PVKM010036692.1:0-14695 GCA_004027735.1 Carollia perspicillata | reverse complement strand
GGCTCACGGAGAAATACAGGGGCTTAAGCTGCGCCTCTGTCCCTTGCCAGCAGCATGGCCGGGGCAGCCCACCACAGGACCCTGCGACAGGAGGTCCTAGCCTGCCCAGTGGCGGACGTCGTCCCCACCTCCTGGAGGTGGCATGAGAACTAAGCAAGGTCACAGAGGGCCCTCCCCCTAGCACACCGCACCCCCACACGGCTCCTTCGTGAATGCCGAGATTGAAACGAGGGCATCCCTGAAGCAAGGTTTGTAACCACAGGAAGTTGAAAGAGAAGGTTCTTTAAATGCCAGTTTACCGAGGAAAATAAAAGCATGAGAGATTGGGGCTGAAGATCAAAGGGCGTGTCCCCAATGCACCCCTGTCGACCAGGAGCCCCAGGGATGTGGCCGGCAGGCTGAGCGCCACATCCACGGGCAAGAGCACAGCTGGGCTGGACCCCGAGTCCCTCTGTCCCATGTAATGGACAAGGGAAATGGGAGTGGAAGAAACAGGCAGCCCAGACTGTCACCCTCTTTTCCGGCCCCCTGACCCCCATCAGTCCGCAGGCTGTGTTTCAAACTCTCTAAATCCAGAGTCACAAGTTCCAAAACAGTAAGTGGACTAAGTAGTAACAGTGGCCATCGTCCCTGGTCTACAATGTTCACTCCATGCCGGCACTGTTCGGAGGATGGGTAAACTGAGGCGCGGCTCTATGACTCATCTCGAGGCTGGAGCACGGGGGTGGGGCCGTCTGGCTCCAGCACCCCTGCAGGGCCGCCCCTGAGGACCCGCTGCTCTCCTGTCGGCTCACTGCCTCTTGACCTCACGTAAGCTCCTCGAGGAGTCACGGTAATGACTTCTGCCACCTCAGCTGCCCATGCCCTGAGAGAAGACTGGAGGCAAGAGCGCCCTGACAGCAACTCTGGAAGGGAACGGGGACACACGCTAAGTAGAACCAGGTGACACGCCAGAGCTGGCAGCCATCCACACCGACACCGAGCCGAGATCTTCACATAGAGCGCTCCATCTTAACCTCCGGATGACTCTCGGAGATCTACACACAGACGCAAACATTCAGATGTGTGCACACATGTGCATCAGTCTACTGTGTTTATAGTTGTGTGTAGTGTGTGTGTGTGAGACTTACAGAGGGATCACTTCATAAATCAGGGAAATGTCTGACCCCTGTGCTATATATTTGGCATGAATATACTGCATTTTGCCATGTGTAATGTGTACTTTTTTGCCCACATTTTTAAGGGAAAAATAAGGATGCACACTGTACACAGTAGCACTAATTCCATATATAAATGTTTTTAATTCTTTTTCATGTTTATGTGTTAAAAGCATAAATCTAAAAGCAATAATGATATCCCTATGCAAAAAAATAATACAATAATTATTTTGTTTCTGGAATATGACAATCAGTTTTGTTCCTAAATATAAATAAATAAATAATTGGTTAAAAAATTAAAACAAAAGATTTTTTCCTGCAAGTTTGGGCCAAAAACGGGTGCGCATTATGCACAACAAAACACGGCAATACTGAACACCAACCATAACCAAGAAAAGTCATTTAAAAACTACGTTATACGGCTGTGGCTAGGTGGCTCAGCTGGCTGGAGAATCATCCTGGGCACCAGTAGGTGGCAGGTTCAATCCCCAGTGAAGGCACTCGCCTAGGCTGCAGGTACGATTATAGGTCGGGGTGCCCAGGGGGGCAACGAGACCATGTTTCTCTCACATCAGTGTTTCTCTCTCCCCTCTCCCTCCCTCTCTCCTGAAATTAATAAACACATCCTCAAGTGAGAATTTTAAAAAAGTACGTATGTATGCAATGGAGTGTGTGCCTGTGCATGTGTGTGTGTGTGCATAAAGGGATGTGCACTTTTTAATGTGTATTTCATACAGAAGGCTACGAAGTCTCAGAAAGGACAAGTGACTTGTCCAATGCCACACAGACTGTGCAAGGGCTAGAGACATCGTTTGAATGCAGGGTTCCAACCCCAAAGGGCAGGTTCAGACCTGCCCACAAACCCTGAAAAACCCTACCTTCACCCTTAGTGACAAAGCGCTACAGTGTCAGCGACACCGATGCCAGAGGACAGCGGCATGAACATCGCATGTGGAGCCTCTAGTGGTGCTGCCCACGACACAAAAGGAGACACAGCGAGAACAGAGCACATCTGTCTGGGCCCGCCGTGTCCCCTTGACAACGCATCTCGACCACTCTCGGGTGTCAGCCTCCTCGGTAGATCGGGGTTTGCAAAATTAAGGTACACCCATGGGCTGCCTGATCTCCCAGCCAAAGAACGAAACCGATTCACCATCATGAACATGAACAGCACCTTGAATGAACATATCCCTTTTTTAAAAAATAACACTGCTTCACAGACAGCCTCTCGATTTCCTGCAAATAACACGATCACTAGGTAGCAGCTTCACTCTGCTCTCACGGAGCCCAACCCCAGGCTTGGCCCTTGCCAGGCATTATCTGGGCTGATCTCTCCATGACTTTCAGCGGCGCCGTCATCGTCATCGTCAGCCCCGAGGTCAGGGACCCTTAAGCACAGCACTGGACACCCTCGCTTCACTTCTCTTCTATAGATCTTTCTCCTGCAGACTCCATCCCACGCGGGAAATTGCGCACAGAAAGCGAACGTATTCAATCTAAAAGGCACCCTGGGGTGAAGGCTCTCGTAAGGCACAGAGCCGGTTCTGTGGGAAGGCCCTCTCTGGTTTCAGGGTGGACGCCGACACGCCGGACTGACACGCAGCGGGGACACCTCCAGATGCATGACAGTGAGCAAGCCGGGAGCACCCAGGGGAGACGGGGCCGCCACGTGGGCTCTACTTACCAGCTCCGTGTGTACTTTGAGGTGTGCCTGCAGCTTATATTTATCTGGAGTCGAGTAGTCACAGCCGTCAGTGGGACACTTCAGCAAGATGTTACTGTGTTTCTGAATTACATGGCGTTTAAGGCAGTTTTTGGTGATGGAAGAGTAATGACACTGGGAGCAATAATACAGATGTTCCCGGGTGTGGGTGCGGACATGCATGTCAAAATGCACTTGGTACCAAAAAAGTTTGCCTAAAAAAATATGTTCACGTGAGAAGAAGGAAGTTTCTTTTAGACTGAATTTGATTTTTTAAAACTTATCACCACTCTGCAACGACCACATTCCTCTGTGTCTCCCGCCTGTGCAGGCCACCCGTCACACTCCCCACCACACTGCTGTTGGGGACGACTGTTCAGAGGTGGGCGGATGCAAACACTAAGGGGGCTACTTCTTTCGTCTGACGTCAGAGCCGGGAGGGGAGCACATGAATGTCTGCCGAGGACCGATTACGGTGCCCAGTGCTGTTATGCCCATGCTAGTATGCTGGTGACACCTGGGTCACCGGGCCTCCCACTCTCCGGGGACACAAAGGCCGTCTGTGCCTGCTCTGTGGCTGGAAGGTCCTATTCAGGGCCTCCCTACAAAGGGCTGCCACCACGCCCCTAACCGCTCTCTCCGCTCATCTAGACCTCAGCCACAACGGAAAGCTCTACGCCGGCCGTGTCCTGTGCCAGAAGAAGGGCTCTTCTTGGGTAAAGCTCCGGCAGAGGCCGTGGGCTAAACCTCTGCATGCAGCCTGACGGAGCCGCACGGCTCTCGGTCCCGTCACCCCGGCCATCTCCGCAAAGACTGCACTTGGGCAGCCACCCACGGCTGCCTACAGACGGAGGGCAGCTCGCCTGGTAGCTGCTCTTTGCAGAGACGTGCACTCACACCGCACACGAGATGGGCGGATGGAACGAGAGGCCCGCCAGCTGCGCCCTGCGCCTCTCTTACCACAGTATTCACACTCCAGGTCTCCGTACACCTTCCGGAGCCGCTCACACAGGCCGGTGTCCATGCGCCTCTTCTGCAAGCTGTCCAGGATCCGCAGGAAGGCGTTCATGTTTGCCCGGTGCTCGAGCGCAGGGGTGCAAAAGCCGTCCTGGCCCAGGGCCACATCTTTCCCTGCGGCCCCTGGGGGCAGGTCCGAGGCCTCAGCTGGGTTTGACCTGGGGCACCTACTGGGGTCTGGCCCCTCAGGTGGGAGGGCAGCAACCTTCCGCCCTTCCCCTGGGGGGCTCTCGGAGGCCTGAGTCTCCTGGTTTGCAGCAGGGATTCCAGCCTTGGGCAGCAGCAGGGTGACTTCTTCGCCCTGAGTCTGGGTGGGGCCTCCAGGCTGGGCGTCCTGAGTCTTCTCAGAAGTAGTGTGAGGCTCAGCAGAGAGGGTGTCATTTTTCAGCAACAGCTCACCGGGAACGACCACATGGGAATGCAGGTCTGAGGGTTCCATGGAGGTGGTGGCTCCCAGTGCGCACGGTGGCAGGGCAGCGCTTTCAGCCTGGGAGGCGCTGGCTAAGTGCTCGGCCGGGGCAGGCACCTGCAGCAGGGCCTCCGGCTCCTTCTGTCCCCCCTCCGTCTCCACATCCCCAGGGCAGGCCGCCTCCTTGGGCGCACTGACCCCCTGGAACACAAACTCCTCTTCGGCCAGCTGCAGCTGGCTGCCCAGGGACTCCTGCTGGATGTCGCCCCCGGGCTCCAGGAGGCAGAAGCTCTGGTTGATGGAGCTGGTGAATACGGCCGCCTCCTGGGCGTCCCCGTGCTCCTCCCGGATATGTGCGCGCAGCCGGATGGAGCTGACGAACTTCCTGAGGCAGACGGCGCAGACATACACGAAGGGGTGCTTCCTGATGTGCAGCTCCAGCGCCTGGTACTTGGTGGCCCCGTGGCCGCAGAGCTCGCAGGCAAAGGGCCACTTGTCACCGTGGACCAGCATGTGGCGGTCGCGGTCCAGCTCGTTCTTGAACTTGCGCTCACAGATGTGGCAGTCGTAGAGCAGCTGCCGCTTGCCCTCCCTGGTCAGGAGGCAGAGCTCGTCCAGGGCCTCCTGGACCTGCTTGTCCTGCGGGTCATGCACGTGCCGGATGTGCTTGATGAGGTTCTTGACGTCAGAGTACTTCTTTCTGCAGAAGCGGCAGTGCTGCTTGATCTTCTTATGCACCCGCTCGATGTGCACCTTGAGGTGGCCCTTGCTCAGGCAGGTGAAGGAGCAGTAGTCGCAGGAGAACTTCTCGCCCGTGTGCTTGCGCAGGTGCACGTTGAGGTTGGCCTTGATGGCGCTGGCGTAGCTGCAGTGGGAGCACTTGTACGGCTTCTCGTTGGTGTGGATCCTCAGGTGGGCCTGCAGCGAGTGCTTGAACTTGAAGACCTTGTTGCAGTACTCGCAGGTGAAGATCTTGAGCTGGGTGGGCCCTAGTCTGCAAACAGACGACAGCACAATTACTGCTGGAGACGCCAACTGCTGAGAGCCAAATAGCGAAGGCTCAAGAGGGAGCTAAGTGGGGCTTGGGGTAGAGGGACGCGTGCACTTATCAACCAACAGGACCGAGGACCATCGAGGACAGAAGGGAGGGTCCGTGGTCCTGCACTCGCAGTCTGGGGGGAGGGAGGACAGGTCGGTACATGGCTGTACCACCGTGCGGGACGCGTGGACTGCAACGTGAGCGGGGTGGAAGAGAAAGCCTCGCCTCACCCGGATGGGGGTGGCTAGGAAAACTTGCCGAAGCAGAGCTGTCTGAGAGTTCAGGCACAGAACAAGGAGGAGGGAGGCTGGGGGAGGAGGAGGACTGTGTCACTCAGACAGTAGCTGCGAACCAGCTGTGTGCCAGAGCTGGTCTGCATGGGTCCTGGGCAACTCAACCGGGCCAGTCCTGACAGAACAAGCTCAGTCTGCTCCGTGAGACGGTGCATCACCTGCTTCGGCTTGCTCGATAGCTCCAGTAACGTGGACTCGCCCGCCCCTTCAACCAGCCGTCGGGGTGGCAGCCTTTCCCTCTGCTGCGAGTTCCCACAGGAGGGCCTCCCACTATCAAAAGACCCCGGCCCTTCTCCAGGTGCTCACTTCTCCCAGGAAAAGTGCACTGCGGTGGCTGACCAGAGTCTGGGGCAGGACCAAACCTTGAGAACTGAGCTACCTCCTCCCTTCTGCTGAGGACACATCTGCCACGGACGTGGGCGGCACTGAGCTCCCAGTGAGGTGGGCACCCACGGGCCTGGCGAGCTGCAGTGAAGGACTGCAGGTGGGAGCAGGTGGGGGTCGGCTGTCTAGTTCTCGGGCACAGTCACAGGAGGCCCCGTGCTGACTTGTGCCACATGACTTTCTCCCACTGACACAGAATCTGCATCTTACTCTCCTGTGTCACGGCTGGTTCTGAACTTGGACAGCCGAGTTCAGCAGTTGGTCATTAACCTCATTCATCACTTAATAAATGAATGCCATTGATTAACACTTGCCACGTGCTTCAGGCACTGCTGGATGTCTTGCACAGGGTGGAGGAGAAAAGCACAGTCCCCCTTGGAGCCCTTTCCCTTTCAACAGGGCAATGTGTGTGGGGAAAGAGACTGTGATAGTAACAGCAAATGACTACTGAGCACTTAGCATACGCCAGCCACTGTGCTAAATCTCTAATCCCAACCCTACCATTATACCCACTTCACAGATACGAAAACTGAGCCGTTGCCCACAGTCATACCATCAGTGAGCGGTGAGGCCCGGGTCTGAACCTGAGCAGACTGTCTGTCTCCAGAGCTAGCTCATTCCTCCTCAACCTCTGAACTGTCTGGAAACACCGCACATACCAACCCCCGCCCAGGGGGACTGGGCACACGGAGAAGACCCCTGTTCGGGGCGCCCATTGCTGTTGGGACAGCCATGCCTTGTTTCTGAAAGCAGCAAGCGACAGTCACCAAACCACTACAACATGCATGGGGACAGGAGCTGGCAATGAGCCAAGGGGGTGGGCAAGGCCTCCCCAACGAGGGCTCCCTTTGGATATGTGTCCGGGTTCCCGGGGGAGACCTCAGGGATACGAGCGACCACACCATGCTGTGAGCCAGAAAGCGTGGAGCCGCCCTCGCTGGAACTGCCAAGCCTGGAGTTATGGGACTCTCCCCACCACTGTGTTTGATCAACGCAAGATGCCTTGCCCTTAAATCAAAAATATTCAAATGGATTGTGGTCCATGTGAAGTGTACCCTCTGGGGTACACTGCACAGGGTGTAATTAAAATATTCAAATGTGGAAGTTATTGGTAAGCCTGCATGCCAAATCCAAGGCTAATTTAAGGAAAGTCACTTGGACTTTCCCAAATGATAAAGATATCCAGAAGGTGACAAATTTTATTCGTGCAAAGAACACCAAAGGAAGAAAGCCTGGACTCAGAACGTTAATTAAACAAACACATCACGGCACTTCCTTCTCTGATCCGAGATCTAAATGGTCTTAAGAGAATCCTCCGCTGTGCTGTGCTATCAGACAAATGCCTGAGAACGTCCTTGGCGCCCCGTGTCCTGCAAAGGGGGTGATTCTGATGTGGACGCTGAGCAGCCTACGTCCGACTCTTGAGTGCAGGCCGCTGCCTGAGACCGTGAGTGGACGCATCAGGCTGCCAGGCACCCCCAGCCAGCTCCTGTTAGGTTATGGGCCGAGGCCCCCCCAACCCACTGCGGGAGAACGCAACTGGGCACTACGTTCAAAGGGCCAGGCCTCTGGGATCCAGAATAAGGAACGCAAAATCCCAATGAAGGGGCGCACTGAGCTGTTTCTCTCTTACCACAGCGCAGAGCGGGAAGCCGTTTGAGGCTCCCTACATAGGAGGCAACTTTGCACATGTGTTTTCATTCATTCATTATCTCAAAAAAATATTCCAAACACTGGGGGTGCACAGGGACCGAAAACAAACATGTCCCATGCTCTCTGGGAGCTGACCTTGTGGAGGAGCATGGGCCACCCGACAGTCCCAACACTGAGCAGGGAAGACTGCGGGCTCCTGACTGGGATGGGAGAGGAACCCGGGTCAGGGCAGACTGAGCTGCCTAAGGGGCAGCGCAGGCCTCCCTGAGGACTGGGCAGCTGAACAGAGAGCTGAGGGACGACCGGGGGAGGGGACGCACCTGCAAGTAGAGGTTAAGGAAGTAAAACGTGCCCAGATGGCTGGAGCCAGAGAACCAGAGGGCGCACAGGAGGGGGCAGGCCCGGTGGGAGGGGAGCAGCCCTGGAAGGCCTGAGGCCAAGCTCTCCCAACAGCAGTGGGAGGGAGGCCTCAGAGGGTACGATCCAACGGGCATTTTAGGAAGATCCCCTTGGCTGCCACGTCCAGAGGGGAGAAGGTTTACAGCACACCCTCGTCATGTTACAGCATGTCCCCCCAAACAGAGTTCATAAATAATCTCAGCAAAAAGAAAGTACAACGTGACTAATATTAAAAGCAAAATACAAAATCGCTCCTAAAATATCAACTCAATTCTATAAAATACATGGGCTGCAAAAAGGCTGAAAGGGAACACACTACACTATTAACAGTGAGAGTCTCAGGGTAGTGAGATCACAGATGGTTTTACCGGTACTTTTCCGGACTTCCCAAAGTTCCTACACGCTGAGTCTGAACCACATTTGCGCGAGGACCTTAACCAAGATGGCCTAACTGACAGACTGCTGTAACCTAAAGGGTTGCACCTCTGTTTTAGAAAGCAAAACTGTCATACCGGAAAAGTCTCTTCCATAACAAACGTTACAAAATATTAAGAGAATGTATAATAACAGAAATACAGCCTAGATCTGTTCATGAAATACTTAATCTACCTGCAACTGGATTAGCATTTAGCTGAAGCCCTCCCCAACAAACCTTGAAATAGTATGAAGATAAGTAGCTAAGGTCTACAAATCAACTGAGTCGAGACCAGAATGATCTTAAAATTTAATTCCATCACAGGTTTGCCAAAGGAATGAGTACTTTTACAGCTTCATCAGCAAATTCAGTCATCCGCATTTGCGAGAAGAGGGGACCGAGCCTACAAAGTAATGAAGCCCCCACGGGACACCACGTTCCCATGGAGAAAGGGCACCGCGGGCACCAGACGGCTGGTTTATCATTCATTCTCTCCGCTACGCCGAGTCCAACTCTACTGGCTGGTGTCACAGGAGCTCGGAGGCAAAATCACCTGTGTCAGGTCGCGGCAGAGGGGAAGCAGGTCCCAGCAGCAGCCGTGTCTGTCCTGTCCCCGCTCACATCCTCAGTCCCTGACCCAGAACAGATGTCCCACCTGCGGAGCCGCACGCCAAGACAAGAGTCCAGGGCCACCCAGGTGGTTTGGCACTAAAACTCACTCTCTCGTCAAGAACACCTCGCTCCCCCTCCTCCAGAAACAGAGGGAGCCCCTGGCGTCTGGCGTTTTCTTTGTTTTTCCTGTCAGCTGGAAAAACGTCTGCAGAGCTCAGGGCATCAGTTTGCTACCCCGCCTCAGCTGGCACGCACACGGCTGAGATGGGCATGGGGAGCATGCGGAGGGGACACGCCCGCCCTCGCTGTGGGCTGCAGACTGGCCATGAGAGAGGAGCAGGGTCTCTGGTTAAACTGAGATGCCAGTGTCGTTCAGGGAGCAGAGCCCCGATCAGCTTGCGTGCTGTCCTCTCACTCCCTGTGGCGGCACTGGCGCCAGCCACTGGCGGGAGTCATGCAGAACACACACTTTACCTGCTTGACTTCATGGGCTGCTCGTACGGCGTCTGCTGGATCGCGTACTCCTGGTACCCTCTCCGGGGCGCCCGCTCGGCTGAGCCAGCCTCGGGGTTTGTGGCTCCTGTTTCTGGCGGTCCGGCTTCCACGGGAACAATCTTGGTAGCACCTGAGAGGAGGCACAATGCACCGCGTGTTAAAGAGGCACCGAGAGTGGCCCCGACCGCAGCCCCGTGCAGGGAGCGGAGCCCAGGGAGCACCTCTCTGCCCTGGATGACACCCGGTTATCAGTTTCCCTTCAGGTCACACATTTAACATGCATGTGTGCTCGGCGGAAATGGGTACACTTTCTAATAACCTATCAAAGGGTCTTGAGGTCCTTTTTCACTTGATCTATTAAAAATACACAAACATATAGACAGATACAGACATGTTTACCTGCCAGGTGTTGTGTGAAACCACATGAGTTGAACTTTATATAAATGGAAGCCTGCACTGACAGCACAGGGCAGTGGCCCTGGCTAATGTGCTCAGTGGGCTGGGCGTTGTCCCACAAACGGAAAGATCGCCAGTGCAATTCCTGGTCAGGGCACATGCCTGGGTTGCAGTCCAGATGCCCAGTAGGGGGCGTGTGAGAGGCAACCTATTGATGTTTCTTACACAGATAATTCTCTCCCTCTCTCTCCCCCTCCCTTTCTCTCTTTAAAAATAAATAAAATCTTTATTTAAAAAAAAAAACAGGGTGGTAGGCAGGGCAGTGGAGAGCAATGGGAAAAAAGGTGGGATAACTGCAAGTGAACAAAAATAAAAATATGTAAAAAAATAAAAAGTAACAGCTAATAAAAGAAAAGCAGCACAGAGCAGAGGAAGCCGCTAGCCCCCGGTGAACAGGGCCGGGCGCCACCGGGGGTCCAGCCCACGAGTGAGCTTCCCATCTCGTGGCCTCTGCTTCTGCACACGGAGTGAGCGAAGGGCTGGGAGTGAACACACTCAAACGTCACCTTCCGTGTGCAGCTCTATGGTGTGAAACGGCCAAAGACCTTTCACAGCAGTGGACTCTTCAGACGAGTGTGCACTGCACACACGCACAGGTGTCTATCAGGTGCGTTAAAGAAAAGGTTCTGGTCTACCTCTTCTGCAATAGCAGAGGAAATTAACTCTATTTTTCACTCCCACTTAACAGAAATCTCAAAATACTAGCATCACGTTTTAAGAAATTATGGAAGCAACTTCTTCTAGAGATGGCTGAGAACAGGAACCTCTCTCCTGGGATTTCCACTCCCAGGAACTAAGTAATACTGCTCTGAAGTACGGTGGGAAAGGTAAAGCGACTTTCCAGAAAGTTCTTCCAGTCACAAGTTTTATGTGGATTACTCTCCACTTACCAACTTTCTTGGCGCTAAAGTATTAGGAGACATTTATTCAGCATTTTCATTTTAAATAATGAGTTACTATTAGCATTGAAAAAAAGATGCTTAAAAGGCACCCGCTGTTTTTAAAATCCTAAACTTAAGTTTTAAAATTGTATTTCACACCTATCACCCCAAATGGATAGGAAAAAAACCCCTATTATTTTACTTTGGAACCCAGTCACCTGGGATGGCTTCATGGGCAGTTAAAACCACACTGACGATGGGCTTCTTTGCTCCAGACCCCTGCCCGGCCTCCTTCCCGGAGGAGACCCGCTGGACCTTCTCCGTTCTCTGCGGCCGCAGCCTCCTCGGGGCCTTTTCTCGATCCTCTTCCTTAAACTTCTTCTCCAGCTCCAGGTCAGACTCGTTACCTGCAGAGTGAACACCAAGGTGGATAGAGCACCCTTTCTGAGCAGAGGCAGAGCTGGAGGGCACCCAGAACCCATCCAGGGGTGGTGAGGGGGTATGCCTGGGACGTGTGTGTGGGTCCCCTGTGGGGCAGGCCACCAAGTCCCTCCCAACGTCATCCTGGGTTCTTCCACCTGTTGAGTCAGTACATAGTCCCTGTACCCTCACCACAGGCCACAGTCCAGGCACTGGGATGCCCCTGGTCTTGTGGGCACAAACCCCATCAGATTTCAATCACTCACAAACAACTCTGGGCAGGAGAGATCCCCAAGACCTACAGTCTGGGAAGAAATCATCAATTCCTCATCCTACGGTGAGTAGGACCTTGTACGCGCCAGGCACGGAGGACCCAGCCTTCTGAG
Organism: Carollia perspicillata; assembly: GCA_004027735.1. NCBI lineage: Eukaryota > Metazoa > Chordata > Mammalia > Chiroptera > Phyllostomidae > Carollia > Carollia perspicillata. The sequence goes on along the minus strand of PVKM010036692.1, from coordinate 2,977 downwards.
GCACCGTGACAGACCCTGCCTGAGTCCCGGGGAGAGCCCAACTTGCAAACAGGTGCAGTTGGGGACAGGCCCCGCACACCACCTTAACCGGGAAGGGGTTGGGACAATAGCGGGGAGGGAGGGTAGATTCTAGCTAACGGGTCAGAAAAGACTTTCTAAGGAGGCAACCCTTCCATCAAATACAAAAAACAAGGTCTGCAGCAAAGGACAGGTGCTGGTAAAAATGGCAGCACTCCACCAGAAGAAAAGGTAGCAGAGACGAGGAGCAACTGCTACACAGGTGCCCCGTGTGGCTCCCTTTGTGGAGAAGCAGGGCGGTGGCAATCAAGCCAGCTGAGGAGGGGGGGAAGCTGGCTCCCGGAGGACTGGGACGCCGGGAGAAGTGGGGAACCTCCAGTGAGTGTCAGTGCTCACGAGGCCCAAGCAGCACGAGTGACCGATGCTGGCTCGGGACAGGACATAGGCCCTGGCTCCTGAGCAGCCAGCCGGGCTGTGCTGGAAGGTTACGAGACACAGTCACCAAATCTTTTGGCTGTTCAAAGGCAGACTGGAAATCCAGATTTTCGTACGAAATCTGATTTTTTCAAGGTTAACTCTAATCTAAAGGTTTTTAAAATAATGGGGGAGCCAACCAAAACATGTCTGTGGGCCCACGGGACCTGCCTCTCCCCTGCCAATCTGGAAGATGATGGTGAGCCACTGAACCATTTTTTGGTGGCAGGGGAGCTTGATTAAATTTGTGCTTTAAATCTGCACCACCACTGGGAGAACGAACTGAATGCGTTCAAAAGACACTCAAACGCACAGAGGATGGCCGTGTCAGCCACACACAGGACAAGAGCTAACTCCACATGGCCAAGCTGGGCGTTAGCCTGAGGGGCAGGAGCCATTTGGACATCCACCTGAAGAGGAAGGAGGGAGCGAGCTCTTGAAGGCACAGCTGTCCCAGATTCCAGAGCAAGATGCAAAGAGAGGGAAGGAAGGGACAGGGCTCTTCCCTTACGCAGAATCACAGTTGCAGACCTAAAAACATCTGTCCGAGGACCACTTCCTCAGAATGTCGTGACAAGCATACACAGCCCTGGATCAGAGAGGAGGTGAGTGGGTGGCTGGCTGCAGAACCGCACGTAGGCAGGGGACAGCGGAGGCTCACAAAGGGCTGGGTTATCAGAGGCGAGGTTGAAACCCTGCGGTGATACGGCAGAAGCCAGAAACACGGGAGAGACCCAGGAGAGATGGCCTGAGTAACTCAGAGCTTCCTATGATTCAGGTCTGCCTACAGCCAGACCTGTGCATCTGCGTCCCAACAAACGCCTGAAAGCAGACATTCGATGGAGAGGCACAGATTTTTAGGAAGGGGAGTCTCAAGAGGAGGCAGGAAAGGGCCTGGCTCGTGCAGACTGACCAAAGCCAACACTGGCCTTCTAAGTGCTGTGAATGAAAGTCTTCGGGTGCCTGACCCCACCATCAGGTGCCTGACCCCACCATCAGGTGCTTGGCACATTTTTAGACCTGGTGGAAGCAGTTTTATGGATTTCTATGAACTTACTGGAAAAGGTCCTTAGATAATTAGTACCAACACTAAAGATGTTAACAGAACTGAAAGGAAATGATGGCAGATGAGACCAGGAGCCACCCAGAGCGGTACCAAACTCTCCGCGGCCAGAGGAAAAGAGGCAAGGACCAGCGCCCACCCATCCCTTGAAGAGCATGTGGCCCCTGAGGAGCTAAAGGGCGGACCTGAACAAGCAGTCTCCACAGTCACTGCCAGCGATGGGTTTTCTGTGATGTCTGGTTTGCATCGTCCCTGGTGGCGGGTTTTGTTTCCTTGCCTTTTACTGTTTAGTGGTTGTAATGAAAACATTTTTAAAGGCCTACAAATTGCCTGAGTCACAGAAGCTCTTTTTGTGGCCTCTACATTGTGTGGCACACCAGCATTAATAACTACAGCAGAATGTACGATGATGTCAAGAGGTAGAAACAATGCATTGTGGGGTTTTTTGTTTTTTTTTTTTGCTTTTTAAAAATAATGCTTCAACATAAATAATCAGGAAAATGGCGGTGTAGGCAGACATGGCTCACCTCTTTGCACAAGCACATCAAAATTACAACTAAAATACAGAACCACCATTACGCAGAACCATCAAAAACTGAGTTGAATGGAAGTCTAACAACTATGAATTAAAGAAACCACATCCATCCAGACTGGTAGGAGGGGCGCAGACGTGGAAAGGGCTGGTGTCTCACCCACCTGTGGTGGATAAAAATTCAGGAGGGATATCGGATATCTCAGGAGTGAGGAGTCCCAGCCCCACACTGGGCCCCACAGCCCAGGGTTCTAGGGTACCAGGAAGATAAGTCCCCACAACTTTTGGCTGCAGAAACCAGAGGGGATTGAATGGGTGGGAGAAATTTATGGAGCCCCAAGAAATTCCTCTTAAAGAACCCACCCATGGACTCACCTACTCAGAGTTGCTCCCTCTGAGCTCCAGCACGGGGTAGCAGCTGGAAGGGCACCAGCAGCATGAAGGGAAGAAGTGAAGTGCCTCGCATCAAAGCAGAGGTTGTTGTCCCTTTCAAACCCTCCCCCTACATAACTGACAAGCTGGTGCCATATCTGAGACTCCAGCAACTTGGCTAGCCCTGTTTCACAGGTCTTCGAGATCCCCTAAGGCTCTGCCACACCCAACTTAAGGGCCCTCCCAAGCTGCTTTTCCAGGTGAATGGCTGGTCTTGGCTCATGCTGTACAACTTCCTAAATCCTCTCAAACAAGCAAGGAGCTGGCCTCGGTGAGCTCTAGGTGGGACAATATTAGCAGCCAGATTAGCTTCACACTTGGCTTCACCTGCAAATCTCCAAGCCAAGTAGCAGCACAAGTAGCAGCTCTCTCAGATTGCTTTATAGTTCAGGCAGGGTGGCCCCGGGCTAAACAGAGGCAGGGGCTGACCTTGGCCTGCATCACCCGTGAAACCCCAG
>PVKM010036691.1:0-14705 GCA_004027735.1 Carollia perspicillata | reverse complement strand
GGGGCAGGAAACCTCAAAGGAAACATCCAGCCACACGCCCGTGAAATCTCTGCCCCAAATCAGCCATCCTTTTTAATAATGAGGGCTGTCGTGAGCCAGGGTTCTGTCGGAAAGGATGGCCTGTGCAGATATTCGGTCTGTAACTGATTTATGGGTTGGGGAACAAAAAAATAAGATTAGTTGCTAATCAGAAGGATGCAGGAAAATCAGCATGCTTGGACGCTGGTGCAGACCAGGCCTGGACGGCAGACTCAGGCTGGCTGGCTGGGGCGGGGGAGGTGGGCCGGGCTGTACAGTGGTGTGTACCTGGAAAGGGGCTATGGGTTCTGGATTATTCCATTGGGCAGAGGCAGCATTGTCCATGTCCAGGTCAAGAGCTGGCCGAGACCAGCCTTCTGGCAGGATGCCCAGTTTGCAACTGAGCAATTGGTCCTCTCAGCCAACCCTGAAATTGATGGCCTGGCCAGCTCCGGGTCCGTGCAGGTGCATCTGTGAAATGGGAACGTGCGTGATGAGCTTTGACAGGGGAATTCATAGGGCAGTTAAGGCCAGGCTTTTGAAATCAGTGGGCTCTGTGATCACACACACCTGGGCCTTGTATTGAGTTGTGGTCTGGGTGCATTAACTGTTGAGAACCCCAGTTACCTTAATTATGCAACGGAAGTCGTAATCGTTCTTACCCCACATGAGATAATGTGTCCTAAGCACAGGGCCTGCCCTCTGCCGTCGCAGACAGAGCCCAGCGCTGACATCTGCAGTCCTGTGAGTGCTGGAATTCACTCCCCTGGGGGGCTAGTGAAGGCCCCTAGCTTTCCCGTAGGTTCATCACCATCCCCTCCCCACCAGGCACTCTGTGCAGAAACACCTCCTACTGGAAATAAATATTCAGGGTGGGGTGCCAACCTGGCTCCTTCTCACAGCATTGAGGCAAAATGACGCGTGGGAGGTCCGCCCCCTCCCCCGCTGCCTTCCACAAGGAGCCCACCGGCGTTTGTGTGGTGGTGCACTGGAAGCACTTGGACTTTCTCGAGTTCATTTTGGTAGTGGACCCCTCACTACTGATACGCCAGGTCCTGTGCTGGGTGCTGGGGATCCACACAAATCAAACCACACGTGGTCCCTGCCCTCCTGGCACTTCCGAACGGCATCACGTAATGAGTTGGAAAAACATGTGTGAACTCCACAACTGTGGCCAGAGCTTGAAGGAACGTAGAGGTGCTCGGACGAGACCCCGCCTAGCCCAGGAGGGTGGGGTCAGGCCGAGGCAAGGAAAGGCATCAGGTCGCAGGGGCGGCTGCTCTTGGGGTGAATGAGGCGATGGGAGGTGGCATTTGGGGGCTACTTTGGGTGGCGTGTTTCCGTTTTCCTACTTCCATGGAAGTCCAGACCCTCCCAGGACAGGGCTTGGCAAGCTGCAGACCAAGGCCGATTTCGGCCACCGCCTAATTTTGTGACTGATAGGAGCATGGCTGCACCCATTCATTCATGCATTGTCTGTGACCGGTTTTGTGCCACGGCCACAGAGTTGCATAGTAGAGACAGAGAGCGTATGACTTGCAAAGGCAAAGATTTTTATTATCTGCCTCTTTTCCCATTCCTTTTATTTTATCTTGTTCTCACCTTGAATCTGAAGCAGCTTCTTAATGGACAAGAGGGGAGTATGTGTGTGTGTGTGTGGAAAAATTTTTCCTTTCCCCAAATCAAGACTTGGTAGAAGCTCTTTTTTTTTTTAAATTAAAGTACTTTTTTTAATTATAGTTGACATTCAGCATTATTTTGCATTAGTTTCAGGTGCACAGCATAGAGGTGAGACAGTCACATTCTTCACAGAGCGTTCCTCCTGGTGTTTCCAGGGCCCGCCGGCGCCATGCATGGTTCTGACACTGTCATCGACTACATTCCCTCTGCTGCCCTTCGCGTCCCCACGGCTGTTTTGTAACCGCCAGTCTGTGCTTCTCTGTCCCTTTGCCTCTTTCTCCCACACCCCCAGCCCCGTCCCCTCTGGCCACCGTCAGTCTGTTCTCTGTGTCTGAGTCTGTTTCTGCCTTTTTGTTCATTTATAGTGTCCTTAGAGTCCGTGGTAGAAAGTAAGTCTCGTCGCTATTGAGACTGATCTGCCACTGAGCAAAGTTTAACTTTTTAAAAAAAACAAATACCTGTATACCTAGCTCCTCTTCCCGTTGGGGGCAACAGAGCGCCAGTGAGAAATGAATGTGCCACTCGGTCAAGGGACATGTATGAAGGACCCATGGACATGGACAACAGGGTGGGGATTGGCTATGGGAGCAGGGAGAGCAACGTGGTGGGTTGGGGGGGTGGAATGGGGACAACTGTAATTGGATAACAATAAAAGAAAGAATTCCGTGAAGTGCCCAGCCCCACGTGTGCCCCTGACTGCCCTCTCAGAGGCAGAGGCCGGGCTCCTCGTTTCAGTGACGAGCTGAGTCTGAGTGGTGCCAAGGCGTTCCCTGAGGGTCGAGGCATGGCGCGAGAACCCGGAGGACGCCCTCGGGAGGGTGCAGGGCACGGGCAAGGGGCCCTTGGAGCCTGTGTTCCTTGCCAGGACTTTTCTCCGGACGCCTTCGAAAACCCTGCGGGAGTTCTCCTCTTCCAGGGCTCCTCGCGTCCGCAGTCGGGCGTCAGCCTCCTTCCCTGGTCGGTCAGCCTGGTCCTCACACCTTTGTGTGTTTCTCCCGAGGCCAGAGGTCCAGGGCACCGCAGGATTCTTCGGTCCTTTCCAGGATACCTGTCCATCTTCCCTTGGCTTTGAGTTCTGACTTCCGTCTAGGAAGGACTTTAAGGAGCCTTCCGTAAAGTTGACCTTAAGGAGTGTCTCAGTCTGTGTCTAGAGGAGAAGAGATTTCTTGGCTCGGGACCAAGGAGAGTGTTTGCCGGGCCCTGCCAGGTGCCAGGCGCTCTGTCAGGCACGTGACGTGCATCAGTTCATGACACATCGGTTCACGGGATCTTCACTGGATGTTCATGAGGTAGAGGAATTCTCACACATTGTTACAGGTGAGAACACTGGGCCCAGAGAGGTCAAGTGCCTTGATTAAGGTCACACAGCCAATAAGGGGGAGAGACATAGTTCCTATGTTACTATTATATCTATTTTTCTGATTGCAATAAAACGTACAGAACATAAAACTCACCATTTCTAACCATTTATAGTGTAGAACTCAGTGGCATTAAGTACATTCATAATCTCGTACGACCCTCCCCTCTGGCCACTTCCACAGCTTCTTCATCAGCCCAGACAGAAATTCTGTGTCCGTTAAGTCAGCATTGTCCAGCCCTCACCGTACCCCACCCCTCTCCCCGGCCCCGACAGCCCGGCCACCGTGCATCTGCTCTCCGTCTCCCAGGCCTCACCTGTTCTGGACGTTCCGTGTAAGTGCGGTCCTACACCACGCGGTCTTTTGTGCCTGGCTTCTCCCACTCGGCATCCTGTGTTCCAGGTTCTTCCCTGCGGTAGCATGCATCCTGAACTCATTCGTTTTCGTGGCTGAATGACGTGCCATCGTGTGGCTGCGTGTTCTGTGGCTGCCCATTGCGTGGCACCTGCTCATCCACGAGTGGGCCTTTGGGTCGCTTCCACCTTTGGGCTGTTGCAGAGAGTGCTGCTGTAAACTCCGTGTATGGGTTTTGCTCAAACACCGGATTCTGACTCTTTCGGGTGCGTATCTAAGGATGGAATCGCTGGGTCACGCGGTAGTTCTGTGTTTGACCTCCTGAGGCGCCACCAGACGGTTCTCCACAGCGGCCACACTGTGTCTCGGTCCCACCGGCAGGGCACGAGGGCCCCGGGATCTGCACGTGTCCTCGCCAACACTTGTCGTTTTCTGATCTCTCGATTATCACCGTCCCAGCAGGGGTGAAGTGGTGTCTCACTGGGGTTTCGGTTTGCCTTTCCCCGATGACTAGTGGTGTTGAGCATCTTTCCATGTGTTCATTGGCCATCTGTCTATTTCCTCTGGAGAAATGTTGATTCAAGTCCTTCGTCTGCTTTTTAATTGTTTTTTTTTTTTTACTATTATTTAAAACCTTTTGTAAGGCCTAGCTCATTCAGAAGTAAAGTACACAGCTTTTAGCTATAGTTTGCTGAATTTCTATACATCAATCTACCCGGGGAATTGCTGCCCAAGGAAGACAAAGGACATGTCCAGCTACCCTTCCCACCCCCGCAAAATTCCTGGGTCCCCTTCCCATCAATAACCTACCCCAAGAAAATCACTCTTCTGGCCTCCTCACCACAGATCATGCAGTTTTGTGTGTTCTTGGACTTGATGTGAGCGGCATCAGAATGGGGCCGTACAGTGGGTGCTCCTTTGTGGCCGGCTTCTTTTGCCAACACTCTGTCTTTGAGACTCGTCACCGCGGCTCAGCAGTCGATTCTATGAGCGCGCTGTGACTTAGTTATCGCTCTCATCATCGGGGGCCTTGAGAGGGCCCAGGGTTTGTCCACGGGAACATCCATAGGCAGCTTGTTCGTGGACACGGGCACTGGTGTAGTTTGGGGACGTCCCCAGGGGTGAGGTTGTGGGGTCCGAGGGTTGTGATCAGCCTCCGTAGGTCCTGTCCAGTAGTTTTTCCAAAATTGCTTCACCAGTTACCCTCTCAGCAGAACTCCGTGAGCGTTCTGGTTGCTCTGTGACCTTGCCCACGTTCGCCACTGCCCACCCCATTTGGGCCTCCTGGTGGGGACCGCACTCAGATCTACCTCAGGTTTTTCCAGCCAACGTCGAGACGTCCCTTCCTCCTCCTCCTTTCTACTGTCTCACCACCTCCTCCCTCCGTTCCTCTTCCTCCTCCTGTTCCTTCACCCTCGTCTTCTTTTTCTTCTTCTGAGCGTATTTTACATAAAGCTGGATACCAGGAGATGATTGCTATCAAATGATGCAGTTGATGTGAAAGCTTACTGTTAACTATGAAAACACAGAAAGGGCGTGAGTGTCATCTCAGAGCCCCGGATGCTGCTCCGCATGCGGGGAGATTCGGGCAGTCACTCCGTGACTGCCGCGTCCGCTTTCCCAGGGGGTCCTTCGTGCTTCTGTCTTGCAGGGCCCTGGTTCCTGAAGGCCCTGCTTTGGGGTGTGCTCAAGCCAGAAATGAGGGTTGTCTCCTGGGCCAAGGAGCCAAGTGGCTTCTCACTAAGTGTCCTCCCAGTGTCAGATGGGCCAGGCCCTTGTGCTTTCAAACCAGCCCCGTCCCTGGGATCGGAGCAGCTGGGTCGAGGGTCTGTGCCCCCACCCCTCCCTTCTCACCCAAGAAATGGCGCTGTTCTTTAGTTTTGAATCTTCTATTAGGCAGTCAGGTCAGGCCAAGTGCAAAGGAGTTAAGTTGAGAGGGAGGGGCAGGTCACTGAGCCACAGGTAGGACCGGCGGGCATTTCCCCCGTTCTGGGAAGTGGTGACCGGAGTGGGTCTTGGCAGCACGGGGCGGTGGGCGAGAATGTGCGCTCACGCCTGTCCCCGCCTGCGCCTGCGGGGAGCTGGTCTGTCCCCAGCCCTGTCATTTCCTCCCAACTGGCTGGGCCAGACGCTCCAGACACTGGTAATGAGACGCTGAGGGATCTGGCCGGGTGACGGCCTTTGAGTTCAAGGGGACACAACCCCACACAAGGAAGCTGAGGGCAAAGAGGCCGGTGGCTGTGCTTACTTCAAAGCCAGACAGACTTCTGGGACAGGAAATGCTGCGAAGACTGAACGCCCGTTGGGGACTTCCCCCGCTGTTCTTCGTGGCGAGGGCGCTGAGAGGCGGGCTGGCGAGTGTGTGTCAGAGCCAGCTGAAGACCTAGGCAGGGGGTACCCGGGGGCTAGAAAAAGAAGACCAAGGTGTGTCTCTGTCCTCAAGGAGCCCATAGTGGGGAGTGCACCGAGAAGATCCTGCTAAGCCAGCCCTCCCGGCTCGCAGCTGGGAACTGGGCCACGTTCCCGTAGAGTCCCCCCAAGGCAGAAGGGGCCAGTGGCCCTTGCTGGAGGTGGGGCACGTGGACTGGGGTGGGAGCCTGCTGACCTGGCTTCTGGTCTCGGCCCTTCCACTCTGGGGTGCGTGCTTTGTGTGAGGTACCGTGGATACGAGTCCTTCCTGTCTGCACGGCAGGCGTGGGCCTGGGGGAGACGTTCATTCAGTGGACACATAAGTAAGTGCAGAATTCCCACTGGGATGTGTGAGAAAAAGCAGGGGGTGCAGGGCGCACCTGTGACCCGAGATAGAACTAGTTGTGAGGGGTGAGCACTGTGTGTCCTGGTGAGTGATTCCTCAAGGGCGAGTAAGTCTCCACTGACAGGCAGGGTGGGGAATAGGGTTCTAGTCAGAAGGAGCAGCATGTGCAAAGGCCCTGAGGCGTGTGAGAACTTGGTGCCCACTGTGGCTAGCGTCAGAGGGTGACGAGATGACGATGGTACCAGGGGAAGCTGGAGAACAGGCATTGAGGGTCCTGTGATGCCCTTGGGAGCCATGGAGGGGCAGAGCAATGGGGAGCCTTGGAAGTTTTTAAGCAGGGGAACAGCGTGATAGAATGTACACCTTTCAACACCTCACTTGGGCTGCTGGGTGAAAAATACATCGTGAAGAATCAAAGTGGGAAGGGATTAATTTAGCCATAGGAAGGTGTGGCTTCCACATGGGCTACACCGTGGGTGAACCTCAAAACCACAATGCTATACGAAAGCAGCCAGATGCAAGAGTTTACCTGTTGTTCGGTTCCGTTTGTATGAGACGTCCAGAGGAGGCGAATCCCACAGGGACAGGGACATGGGTGATCTCCAGGGGCTGGAGGGAAGGGGGTGGACAATCACTGCTCGACGGGCACAGGATTTCCTCTGGGGTGAAGCACGTATTTTGGAACTAGGTTTGCATGTTGTGAATAGCTAATGCTACTGAGTTTACTTTAAAGTGGTTAGTTTTATATTACACAAATTTCACCTCAGTATAACCAAAAGTTAAAAAAATTAGTGGGATCGGGAACCCGATTGACAGGCAGTGGCAGCAGCGGCCCCAATGAGAGGAGAGGGTGGCTTGGATGGAAGGGTGGGACTGGAGATGGGAAGCAGTGAGCCGATTTGAAGAAGAGGCCAGAATTCTCAGGGTCCTTCTAGTTTGGATATTCTGTGCCAAGTAGACTTCAGGAAGGTTGGGGGAAGAACTTTCCTAGATCCCAACACTGGAATGGCCGCTTGCTGTTCATGGTAAAGCAAATGCATTCTCCTAAGCAGAGATCACGGCCCCAGAGCTGGGTGTCTTTTTCTTCTGCCGGTGCGTGGGGCCAGCTGAGCCAGGCTCCAGGGCTGCTGTGGGCTCAGCGTGCCATGTCAGGGAGTCCTGATTCGCCCGCCCATCCGGAAAGCACGTGGTCGCCCCAGGGCTCCGACAGCCACAAAGGATGGAGTGGCCCTCGCCAGCGTGTCATGCCACCTCATCTTCCAGCTTTCTGTAAAATTGGCTCCATTTCCAGAGGAGAGCTTTATGCAATATCTGATGTCCTGTGGAGACCGTGGAGAGGATATCCTTTTTAACTGCATCTGCAAAACGCTCGCCAACTCTTAGTACGCAGTCACAATCATTAGACACAGTTGTTTGTGTCTGTTTTCCTCTGTGAGCATGCCTGGGTGATGAGGGGAGGCGGGGAAGGTGAACCCCACATCCTGTCCACAAAGGTGTCCTTGGTGTGTGGGAAGCGATACAGGACCTCCTCCTACCTCCTCTGAGCAAATGGCCATGCATCCCCCCACGCCCTCTTCCTCCTGGCCTCTCTTCCGACCTTCCACCTGCCCACCTTCCCATCCGGCCACCCTCTCTTCCCTCATCGCATCCGTCCACTTCGCCATCCACCCATCGTCCTTCTATCCTTTGATGTGTCCACACATCTGTCCATCTACCCACCCGTGCATCTGTCCACCCGTCCACCTTCTCCTTCTCCATTTCTTTTATCCCTTCTCTCTCCCCATTCTCTCTCTTATTTCATCCCACTGTCCTTCCGTTCTTTCGTCCTCCCTGTCTCCGTCCCTCCTATCCGTGCTCCTATCCTGCCTTTCTCCCGTTCTGTCTTTTATTCATGAATCCTGTTTTCATCCTTGCTTCCATTTGTCCATCTGCACAGCCTTCCTTCCCTCCACCATCCCTCTGCCATCCGTCTATTCTTCCATCTGCCTGTCTGTTATTCATCTTTTTAGCCATCCCTCTGTACAACTCTCATTTGTGTGCATACTTGCCGCAGCCCCATGGCGAGAGGACACGCCAGCGCAGTCCCTGGGAGGCGGCGACTCTGCAGGCACACCCGAGCTCCTTGAAGCAGCAGGCCTCCTGGAGAGGGTGGCTTTTAGGCTGCGTGTGTGGAGGCCTCCAGTCTCACGTGAACACACCTGCCTAGGCACTCCTTCCAGAGCTCTGGACATTTGCACAGAGGGCTCACTTTGGCCACAAGAGGGCGCCCACTTCCTGGCCAGACCCAAATGGGGCGATCTTGGAGGGCAGGGAGAAGAGCAGGGAGGTTAGTTTTGATGGTGTTTTAAACCAGACTCTCTTAAACTGACCACCTGAACTCTTCGGGAAGGGCAGAAGTGTTTCAGAACCAGCTCCAAAGGTTCATTCAGTTCAGCTGGTGCCACGCAAGGGGCTGAGAGACCAGAAAATGGAAAAGACCACAGGTTCCTGCTCTCAGGGAGCCCACAGTTGAGTGTGGAAGACAGTGTTAGGATGTAATGTCATAAGTGCAGAGTCTCAATGCAGATCGGTCATTGAATAGGCATTTAATGAGCACCTACTGTGTGCTAGGCATTGTGCCACTTGCCCAGTACAGGGAAATGAATGATACAGAATCATTACTCTCAGAGACCTATGGTCCACTTGGGAGACAAAAACAGACAGAACAGATTTGGGAAAAATAGGAAAGTCCAGCCACAGAGATACACAGAACGTTTTAGGAGACTCGAGAGGAACAGCCAACCCAGGTTAGGAGAGGAGAGGGACTATCAGGGAAAGCTTCTCGGAGGAAGAACACTCAATCCTGGCTGGGGGAGACTGGACTATCAGGGAAGGCTTCCTGGAGGAGAGAGTACCAGAGCCAAGTCCTAAAAGACAAATGAGGATTAAGCAGGCCAAGAAGGGGACGGCTTTCCAGGCAGTGGGGACATCACAGGCCAAGGGTTGGAGGTGAGAAATGGCACAGAATAACGGCTGGAGCGCAGCGAGGGGCGTGGGAAGAGCCGCCGGGCTGGGCCAGGGGGGGAGTGAATGTCGGGCATCACGCTCAGGTGTCGGGTCTCCCTGCTCTCATTTCGTGAGTGCGTGGGCACATTTCCCATTCCTCTCTCTGTCTCCCTTCCAGGGCCAAGAAGAAAAGCAAGCCCTTGAACCTCAAGATCCACAGCGGCGTGGGCAGCTGCGAGAACATCCCGGCCCAGCAGCGCTCCCCGCTCCTGTCCGAGCGCTCCCTCCGCTCCTTCTTCGTGGGGCACGGGCCCTTCATGCCCTCCACCCCTCCCGTGCACACGGAGGCCAACTTCTCCTCAAGTAAGTCGCCCGCACCCTTTCTTCTTCGTTGGCGAAAATGCTTGCGAAGCGTTCACCAAACACCCCTCACCCGTGCCCGCCCGCCAACCTCCTACCTGCGCCGCACACGCCCCTTCAGACTGTTTGGAAGGGAAAGGGGCACCCCTGGCGCTGGGGAGGCTGATGGGCTGCTGTCCTCGGTCCCAGAGGTGGTGGGAACGACAGGGAGGCAAGCGCGCAGGGGATTCAGGGACAGAGATGTCGGCGCTGTCCTCTCTTCTGCTCCTCGGCAGCCCGGTCACAGGCGTCTTCTTTTTCTGCTGTGCTGAAGGCTTCCGTGACTGTGTTTCGTCAGTTTCTTGCCCCCCCGCAGGTCAACACAATATAACCTTTACATCCCCAGGATGCATTCGGGTTCACGCTGGGCTGAGCGGGGCCGGGGGCGGTTTACATTGCGCTCCCACGGCGTCTGCTGCAGACGAAGTTGTTATTGCTCAGAGTGGAGATGGGACTTGCCGGTGATCAAGGGCTTAGGTCTTAGAAGGCACTTAATCTTCTCTGCCCAGAGGCCCGTTTTGCGGAACAGGCACAGATGTGTTCAGAGGGGAGCCCCTGAACCAGTCCTCCGGCCAAGCCAGGAACTTGTACTGATGAGAACTCGGGAGGTGGGAGGCAGCGGGATGTGGAGGAAATCACCCCAGGCCCTTAGTACAGCCGCAGGGGGTCTGTGTGGTGTTGCCACTCTGGTCAATGATAAGTGGTGTTTACGGAGCCCCAGTCTGTGCTAATCCACATGCATGATCCCATTTCTCTCTTGGGACGACCCACGGTACAGAGGGATTATCCCCATTGTATAGATGATGAAACTGAGGCTCAGGGGCGTCAAATAACTTGCCTGAAGTCGCATAGCTGTTGATTAGTTGAGTCAGGATTCGAATCTGAGTCTGTTCTATCATGATGCATGGCTTGATCATCAAGGCCTCCCAAATATCCTGCAGGGTGACTTTCTCTAAATGTGGGGTCCTACTCTTTACATAAGGCCGTGGGCCCTTTAAGAATTTGATGACACCCATTAATTCTCTCTGGATACTTGCACACCTAACTTCTGTGTTAAACATCCAACCTCTCTGACCAGTGTCAAGGCCACTGGGTTCAGAGCTCTGGCTGAGCCCAGCTGGGAGGTGGGCCTGGGGTGAAACGGTGAACTCAGTTTGGCTCATGCGTCCACCGTGGGAATCAGCAGAGACCCACGTGGATGTCAGTTAGGAGACATCCCAGAGCCTGGCTCGTTTTGGTGCCCGGGGGTGCAGGCCCTGAATCAAGCAAACCAAAATAGCACCCGAAACCCATGCCAACACCAGAAAGCCCATTTATCAATTTGTCAGGAGAAATCACTGTCAGAGAGACCAGAAACGCTCCACGAGGGTGGGCCTGCGTGCCGGCGGGAGGGAGGGCAGCCAGGGGAGCCTGGAGGAGGAGGAGAAGACGCGAGGGCCCCGTGGTGGAGGGAGGGCGGAGGGGCGAGGCAGCACGTCCCAGCCCTGGAGGGCGGTGCCTGGGTGTTCCAGGCCCAGCTCTGCCACTTTGCAGCCCTGTGCCTGACCCCGGGCCAGCCAAGAGCCTCTTCGAGACTCAATTTCCTCATCTGTCAACTGGGGATAACAATGGACTCATTTCACAGACGTGTGTCCGGGTTAGACAAGCTCCTGTCTGTCAAGTCATCTGCACGGTGCTCGGCACACAGGCGGCGCCCAATAAATGCCAGGCGTTGTTAGGATATTTATTGGCCCCCTTTCCCTGTAGCATTTCCGTCCTCCAGCTCCATGATGAGCTTGCGGTCTGTGGCTAAATGCCTTTTGGTTGACTCCCCCTTTCCCGTGGTCCTGAGAGACCTTGGAATTCACCTTGGCCTGATGTGGTCGCCGTCAGCGGCCAGCTTTGTCTTTGGCCATTGTCATCCTACCAGTGAGTGTCCACAGGGCCACCTCTGGGGGTCTGTACTTCAGTTCTGGCCAGAGCAGAATCACCTGTAGCTTGGTTAATAAAAACAAAAAACAGCAAGAGGGACTTGCATGTTCAGACCCCTCCTCCTGCCAGAAAGAGCACGGTGAGGGTCCAGCAGGGCCCCCAACTTTCCCACTCACCCTGGTCTCCTCCTGAGGGGAGTGGCTTCCCCGGGTGCCCGTGGCCGGGAACAAAGTCCTTAATTAAAGTCAGCTCCTGGCACGAGGAGGCCCTAGAAGCGCCACTGCCTCTTTGGAGCCAGTGCTTTTGTATGCAGAGAGGCCACCCTTCACCTCTGTGGAAGGGAGATGACGGCGGCTGAGCCCCGCTGGGAGAGCGAGTGCCCAGCCCAGCGAGTGGCTGGACCCCTGGACCAGTCCCATGTCCGCTGACCCTGGCAAATAGCAGCACGAGGCAGCCAGTGGCACAGGCTCCAGACTGGATAAGGGAAGCTCCCTCGGGCTCAGTGCTGCCACCAGTTGCCTGTGTGACCTTTGTCCCCTCCTCACTGTTAAAGGCTCTTGTCACCTCGCTCTTGGAGGCAGGCATTACAGACAAGGAAACGGAGGCCCCGAAGGCGAGTGATGTTGCCGTGTGGTAGGCGTTGAACCCAGACCTGACTCCAGCCGTCTCAGATTCTGTGTCTTTAGTGCAGTGAGCTCCTGTCTCTCTCTGTGTCTCTGTTTCCCCAGCTGGACGACGAGAGACTCCGGGAGGGTCTGTGTCAGAGCTTAGAGACCCTGTGGTCCCAAGGCTTACCCAGTGAGCTGCTCCTAGGCCCCTCTTTTAACTCACTTAGGAAGCCAGTCTTGGGGGACTCTAGGAAGGGCTTTTGGGGGAACCCAGCTGCTCGGCGCTGGTGCCCCCTTGCTTGAAATCGCCCCATCCCCTCACCACTCTTGAGTTTCAGAAGAGAACTTCGTGCCTCTTAGCCTGCCCGCCCCCCTCCGTGCCACCCTTCCTCCCACCAGCCCAGCTGAGGCAGCCCCTGAGGCTGTGTCCCTGACCGGCCGAGTCCCTCTGCCCCTTTGTCGCTGTCTGCTCTGGCCTGGCTTCCCTGTGAAGGCTGGTGACGGGCCATCTCACGACTCCTGACCGTGATGCTGGGAGGCAGCGCTAGGCAGAGCTGGCCATACTGTGGCCAAGCCTTGGGCCCTCAGGGTGCTGAGCCACCTCGGACAGGCTGTGAGAAGGACTTCACCTCCTCGGGCCTTACCCTGCTTCCCCGGTCTGGGGGCGATGAGCAGGGGAGGGAGGGCAGTGACGGGAGCCCCCGCTTGCGGAGGACTCGATCTCTAAGGTTAGCCATGCGCAAACCACAACCGATCAGCTTCTCCCGCACTCTGTGGAAGGTGCCGACTCAGGCTGAGAACCTGCTTCCCAGAGGAGAGGACAGTGGGCTTAGCTGTAAGTCCACTTATTCGTACAGAATAAATATGGCCTCGCCGTACTTATCCTGTGTTGCCTCTGGCCTGGGTGTTGCTCCAGTAGTGTCTGATCGGATGCCCTCTATCCAGTGGACCATTTTTGGTCCCAACAAGCTGTCTGCCTGTGAGTCCTTGTAGGTGCTCTCTGGTCCCAGCTGATTTAGGTCGGGCAGCCTCTGTGACCCTTATAAAGAGGCTTCTTCCACCCAGATGGCAGGTGATCTTTCATTACCAGCTGGTGAGAGAGGTTTCGGGTCTGTGGCAACTAAATGGTTGCTGACGTGTCATTGGGTAAGTCACCGACCCCCTGGGCCTGCATCTACCTGGCAAGGACTTTGTGGGGACAAAATGAGGAGAGCACATAAATTTCCTAGCCAGGGCCTGCGCTCCAAACACAGAGTCTCGGTAAAGGGCAGCTTTGGGAGCCGTTGCTGTGGGTTGCGTGATGGGATAGCTTGTAACAATGATGAGAATGGCGATAATGATAGCAGCTGGCGTGTGTTGTGCTGACAGTGATCTAGGCGTCATCAGTTTGGGCAAAAGCCATCTACTTCTGTTATTTCATTTAAGCTTCACACGCCTCCAAATGGTAGGTCCTGTTATTATCCCCATTTTACAGATGGAGAAGCTGGGGCCGAGAGGTTTTATCCAACTCTCTCAAGGTCACGAAGTCAGGAGGGAGGTGGAGTTCGCCCTCATTCTGAACCCACCACCCTTCAGCCACCTGCAGAGTAAGGGTGCGAAGCTGTCTTCCCCGAAATCTGCTTGCTCTTCATGTAGGGACCTAGTTCAAGCGGCTTTCCTTGGCCGGTCAGGGGGCTGTGCTGCGGGGGCAGCCTGGCTTTGGGGCTGCCTCCCAGAGAGCAGCACCCACCGGGCTCAGCAGCCGTCACCCCCGCCCAGGGGCTCCCGCGTTCATTTTGGAGCACCAGCTGTCTGCATGGGGGCCGGGCAGCTGCAAGAAGCAGCTGTGGGCAGCTGCAGCTTCTGCACCTGCTCCATCCGGGGCATCTAGGGTAGAAGATGGGGAATGACAGGGTACGTCTCCCTCCTTCAGTTTTTGGTGTGTTTCTGTGTGAGCCGCCCGTGGGGGTCGGGCACTTCAGGGCAACATCCACCGAAGGGGACAAGTGACTGATGACTCCTCGGCTTCCCCGTCTTGGCCCTAATGACACCAGCTGGAGTTTCATCTGAGGCCCCTGTCTTGTGAAGTACCGTCCTTCACGAGGTGTCTTGGAAGATGGCCTGAGCTCGTCTTGTGCCGTCTTCCCCTGCCCTCTCCTCATCTCTTGTCCAAGCAACCCCTGTTCCTTGTCCGGGGGACCAGGGGACAGAGAGGTGACCCTCAACAGAGGGCCCGGCCTGGTGTGCCCGGGGCTGAGTCAGAAGCCTGATTGGTGGAAGGAGGCGGCAGCAGGTAGCAATAAAGACCGATGACGCCAAACTGCCTACTCCCCAGAAGCCAGCCGCCGGAAGGGTTATAAAGAGACTCGGGAGGGGGGTGATTATATAATGGGGCTTAATGAGGCTTGAGGCCAAGGTTCATTACCCACTGGAAGAGGGGGAGGAGGGGCGCCTGTCTTCACGGAAGTTTGCTGCCTGAAAAACCATGTTCTCGTCTCAGAATCGAGAGAGATGCTGAGAAGTTTGGGTCTGACCTGACTTGGGGGCGGTGGCAATTCCTAGCGGGGAGCGTGCAAATCATTGGAATGACGCAAAGAACTTCTACTCCCCAAGAAAGCTGCTCCCCATCCCTCCACCCCCCCAGCAGACACGGAAAGC
>PVKM010036690.1:0-14711 GCA_004027735.1 Carollia perspicillata | reverse complement strand
CCACTATGTAAGTGTTCCCCGTATATTCATGGCATAACTAACCTGTCTTTTCTTTTTTCTCTGGGAACATTTTATTCCCCCTACCAGTAGCATACTTATATCTTGTTCCAAATCCCGCCAGTCCCCTTTCCCCCCGGCTGTCACCACACTGCCGTCTGTGTCGACGTGTTACATACTTTTGCTGACAACATAAAAGTCTGTGATTTTCTTCCTTCCTATCCAAACCTCACTTTTATTTTACATATAGGACTGAATGCCTGTATAGAATTCCCTTTTTTCCTATCCAAGTCCCTATTATTTATTTCAGTGCCACCAATACCACCACTATGTCCTTTTAAGTTTTTTCCAGCAATACTTACATTTCGTATACATGATTAAATTGTCATTTTTCTCATTTCCTCTGGTTTTAAATTATTTATTTATTTATTTATTTCTCCCCCCAGAATATTTTATTTTCCTTTCCTTAAAGTTTAGTTGGATACACTATAAAAATGTGTGATATTTTATGCGGCATTCAAAGTGAGCGGCATGAAGTTCGGTTGCATTACCTCGGTCTGTTTTTCCCGACTACCGACATTCCATTCCACCCCAGCGGCATTTGCGTTTGTTTCCTATCCCCGCTTTAGCAAATTATACTAAACATCATGGCTTAAAACAACACCAATGTGTTATTTTTCAGATCAGACATCCCAGGTCCTCTGAGCCAATGGAGATGGAAAGGAGAGTCCTGTTGAAGTTTCTACCTTCCGCTCACATTTTGCTTTCTTCCTGTAGAAGGAACTGAAGTGAGCTTTATGGACCCTGCAGAGATGCAGGGGACGGGCTATAAGGCTACAGCTGGAAGGAAGGTAAATGCTGGCGAACAGTTTCCTGATTCCAGGTCCATTCGGATCCCATTGCCACGTAATCACTCGGATGCCTGTCTGACACAAACGAAGGGGCAGACGGAGGGCTGCAGTGACTGCTCCAGCTGGGCAGCTGCGGGAATGGTCCCATCAGAAGTTCAAATGGTCACAGTCAGCAGGTGGTTTAAGCGCGTGTTAACCAAGTGCGAATGCCGGGTCAGAGCTCCGTCTGCGCCGTCTCACCAGCCACCCCCGGCAGCTCCGAGGCCAATATGACAGAGGCTTCCCAAGTGGGAGTCTGCACGTTTGTATTTGTAACTCTTTTTGTTCGTGAAGTTTACAGAATGAGCAATAAGTGGGTTAGAAGGGACTGCAATTTTTTCTCTTAATCTTTTGGAACATAGTTTACTCTTGTTTTGACCTTTTTTTTAGCACTTCACAGAAAAACCAGAGCGTTCTCTCTGACCCTCGCCGCGCTCTTCCCCTGTCTCTGCTCGTCCCTTCCCCTTTAATGTCCCTGTACCTTTCCTACTGCCACACACCCTGTCCACAACACACACTGTGCAGTTTCCCGATCGCTCCACTCACGCTTCTTTGTTTTTTAAGACGAGTTTACTGGGGGGACAAACCCACACCAGTTTCAAGAGTACGACTCAGCAAAATGTCCTCTGCACACTGCCCCGTGTGCCCATCCCCCCAAGTCGAGCCTATTTCCAGACCTACCCGTGCCCCCTTTGCCCTCCTCCCCTGCTACCCACCCCTTTCCCCCGGCTGTCACCGCGCTGCTATCTGTGTGTACATGTTCCATACTTTCTCTGATAACACAAAAGTCTTTGTGATTTTCTTTCTTCCTATCCCAACTTCACTTTTATTTTACGTAAATGACTTAATGTCGGTATAGAATTCCCTGTTTCCCTATCCAAATCCCTGTTATTTATTTCAATGCCACCAGTACCACCACCATGTCTTATTAAGAATTTTTCATCAGCATTTACATTTAGTATACCTAATTAAATAGTCGTTTTTCTCATTTGTACGTTAGGGTTGGATAAGAGAAGTTTGACGAGTAACCTTTTTTCATGTAGAACCTCATGCATATATGCTGCATGACTTCAGCTAAAAAAATTCACCCACTTTCTGATTCGGCTGAGCTATTGCAACCAAGATCGGGTCAGATGCAGTATCTCGTTTTGAATGTTCCAGTGTGAGATCTGCTTTCCCGATGCAGGCTGCTTCCAGGCAGCTTCCTTCCCCTCTCTGTATGGTACCGCAGGAACATGGCATCACTTTGATTTCTAATCATAAAAGCGAGACATTGAACTATGAATGATATGAAGATTCAAACAGTATGTAATTCAATTGAGGAAAAGTAAAATTTGATTTCTTTTCTTAAAACTAACTTGATAAAAAGCCCAATGTCTCCTGCTCAAAAAACAAACTGCTAGATTCCAAGTAACAGAACTAGTTATAGCTGGCCATCATTTTTTAAAGTTTCCTCTCTTTTTTCCCCCAGATCCAACTTGTGACCAAGCCTATGAGTTAAACCTACAGCAATCTCTGATGCCACCACCTTGGACCCCAACACTACTTCTCACTGAACTTTTGCAATAGTTTTCTGATAAATCTTCTTATCCTCATGTTTGTTCCCCTGTAACTGATTCTCCACACAGAAGGCAGGCAGGGTCTTTTAAAAGCACAAATGAGATCCTATCAATCTACAGCTTAAAATTCTCCATTTGCCCCTAGCTCTTTGCGCAACCTAGGTGCCCATCAGTAAATGAGTGGTTCAAAAAACTGTGGTACATGTACACAATGGAATACTATGCATCAGAGAGAAAGAAGGAGCTCCTACCCTTAGTGACAGCATGGATAGAACTGGAGAGCATTATGCTAAGTGATAAGTCAGGTAGTAGAAGATAAATACCATATAATCTAACCTGTAAGTGGAACCTAATCAACAAAACAAATAAGCAAACAAAATATAACCAGAGACATTGAAGTAAAGAACAAATTGACAGTAACCAGAGGGTAAGGGAGTTGGGGATAAGGGAAGAAAGAAGGGAAAGGGTGATGTGGACCCCGGCTCACAGGATCTGCGACATTGTGGACGAGATAGGAGAAGCTCACATGGACTACCCAGTCCTGTGGAGGAAAAGGTAGAGCTCGGCTTCTCTCTCAAGAGGAGGAAAAGCCTGGAGCACCTCAGCCGCTCTCTCAAGGGAACCCTTGCCTTAACAAGCTTTTATCGCTTTTCTGGGCACATTGTATTGAGAATGGTCCTCATTTACTATGCACAGGTTCGCTTTAGGTGGTCACATTTTACAGAAAACAAAGGAGAGGATGCTGCTAATCACATCACAGAAGAAGGATATTTGCAAATGCGAAGGGAAAAGTGGTTGAACTGGTTACACTCATCCTTGGAAGGTTTAGCATGGATTTGAGGAAGTTATGGAAGCACTTGCTGCCTCAATTCAGTATGATGATGTTTTAGCAAAAAGCAAGTCTCAAAGTGGCCTGGGTACAGTGCAGGCCTGATTCCTCATGGGAGGACCTATTTGTGGGCGTGGGTCCTGTGCATCCTTGAGTGGGAGCTGGGCCCACACCACGAAGAACGGTCTCCTATAAAAGAGTCGTCAAGGAACGTGTACAAAAGACCCATGGACAAAGCCAAAGGGGGGTAGGATTGAGAGTGGGAGGTGGGGGTGGGTAGGGTGGGGGAAAGTGGTGGCAGGAAAATGGAGACAACTGTACTTGAAGGACAATAAAAAAAAAGATAAAAAGAAAAGAAAACTCCAAACTTGTTTACATGGCCATGCTTGTAACAGAATACCTCCCTTGCAAAGATGTCCAGACTCTAACCTCTGGACCTGTGTGTGTGTGTATGTGTGTGTGTGTGTGTTGGGTTAAATGGCAAAGGGAAAGTGAGGTTGCAGATGGAATTAAGGTTGGGAAACATTTGACCTCAACATGAAGGGATTAGCCTGGATCATCCAGATGTGCCCAATGTAATCGCAAACATCCTCATAAGTAGACAAGGGAACGAGAGAGAGGGCATCAGAGAGATGAGATGTGAGGACAACTCAAGTGACCAACCATCGCTGACTTTGAAATGGAAGGCGGTCACGAACCAAAGAAAGGGGCAGCAAAGGCCATCTCTGGAGAGGAAACCAGCCCTGCCAGCACTTCGGTTTTAGCTCCGTGAGACCATGTTGGACCTTCGACATTCAGACCTGTAAGGTAATAACTTATGCTGTTTTAAACCACTAAGTTTATGGTAATTTGTTCCCAAGATGATAGTAAACTATACAAGAGTATACAGGCAGGATTCAGCTACTGCCTCCCTCTTCGAGTCCGCCTTGGGCACCTCTCCCCATTACTATGCTCTGGTCACCTGGCCTTGTTGATGGCCGGCCTCAGGGCCTCCCCACATCGCTTCCCTGTTACTTTTCCTGATGCTTTATAGCTTAGGCTCTTGAGAAGCAAACCCTGAGATAAGTTCTTGAATTCAAGCCATTTATTTGAGAGGGTGTCTTAGGAAACACAGGTAGGGTACTAGGAGACAGAGACAATGAAGGGCAGTTGGCAAATAAGGACGCACTGGTGAGCAGGCTGCTGCTGTGGATGGGTAGGGCCTACTCCCACGGGGGAACCCTGAACAAACAGCTTAACAGTGATCTCCAACCCTTTTTGGCACCAGGCACCCATTTTGTGGAAGACAATTTTTCCACGGACTGGGGTTGGGGGGATGGTTGTGGGATGATTCAAGTGCATTGCATTCAAGCTCATCTCCTGCTGTGCCGTTCAGTTCCTAGCAGGCCCAGACTGGTACCAGTCCATGACCCAGAGGTTGGGGACCCCTGGCTTAGAACGTACACGTCAGAAGTATCCACCCAGAGATGCAGAGCCTGGGGTATGTGCACATCAACTCCCATCAGATATTACATGAGTCCTGTACTCTGGGGTTGTTAATTCCTGAGCACTTTTGTCTGCTGTACTGCAGGGCCCAGGGGTCTCTGCCTGAGAAAGCTCTCAGAGAAAGAGGTGCCGGTGCTGGGAGCTGGAAATCAGGACCCCGACACTGGAACTGAATGTGAAGCGATTGGCACAGGGCTCTGATGCAACTGCCCCATATGGCTGGTGTTCTTCATCCTCAAGACTTTGACTTCAAGGTACCTTCCCCAGAGAAATCTTTCTCTTCCCCAAAGTAGGGCCCTGTGCACTCTTTTAACCTATCGTTCTCTCGTGTATTATTTCATTCTTTTCATTCGTAACATGCTAGCTCTTCCATATATTAGCTGCATGAGCAGATGGCAAGAATTTTGAGCCACAGTTTCTTCCTGTGCCAGACCAGATACCAGTGGTTACAGCGCCATTGTGAGTAGTAAGGAGGTAGCCTTTCTAAAGTGCTCAGAACACAGACACACACACAATAAAGGCCCAACTGAGGTTGGCCAGGCATGACAGAAGGTGTTTACGTTTCTCTAAAAAGACGTTCATTGTGTTGCTCTCATCAACAAGACAAGTAACGATGAGTGTTGGAGAGGCTGTGGAAAGAACCGAACCATCATTCTCTGCTGGTGCGAATGCAAACCAGAGCAGCCACGGTACAAAACAGTGTGAAGGCTCCTCCGAAAATCGAGAGTGGAGTCATCATATGACTCAGCAGCCCCTCTTCCGGGTGTCTGCCCTCAAAATTTGAAAACATTTATTTGCAAAGATATATGCACTCCTGTGTTCATTACAGCATTTTTTGCTGTGGCCAAGACATGGAGACAACCAGAGTGCCCTTCCAGAGGTGACTGGATAAAGAAGATGCGCTACATGACACGATAGAATGCTGCTCAGCCATGAGAAAAGAGGAAACACTGCTATTTGTGACTGCGGAAATAGATTTTGAGACTATCATGCGAAGTGGAATAAATCAGACAGGAAAAAGTTAAGAACTGTATGATTTCTCTCATATGTGAGATATAAAACTAAAAACAACAAATGAATAAGCAAGACAAACAAAAACTCATAGACCCAGGCAAACAGTACGGTGGTGACCAGAAGGAAAGGGTCGGGGGGGAGGTAGTAGAGGGTAAAAGGGGTCAAATATATGGTAGATGGAAGGAGATTCGACTTGGGTGTGGGTGCACAGTGCAATATGCAGATCACGTATCATAGAAATGTGCACTAGAAACTGTACGATCCTATTAACCAATGTCACTCCAATAAACTTCATGAAAAAAAATCACACTGCTAAAAAAAGTGCTTATTTTACCATCACTAAGTGTCAAAGGGAGTGTTTTCTGGAGTTTGCCCTTCATTTACATATGCATAAATTATGCATTGTTAATAACTGCAGTGTATGTAGTCCAGCTGTAGATTCTTGAGAGGAAATATAACTGCAAAGTTCTGTAGGCTTTTAAGGGATTCAGAGAGAAGCGGGGCTGTTCTTCCTTGGCCATTATGGTAACTCCAGTCAATATTTGGTGATTACACTTGAATCAACCACATGACTTCATTGAGAATAGGAGTAGCGTGAAGCTTCCGAAGTGGTATTCTTGTTGACAAGAAAGTTCCTTCTGCTGTCCCCTAAAGGCCAGATAATATAATTTCCCATTGGCATTCTTGGACCTATATTTTCTTTTAATTTTTCTAGGTATGTCAACACAATTCATTTTGGACTACACCAAGCAACATGGCAAAAATTAAATAATCAGTATTAGATTGGCTGGATTCTATTTATCTCTGGCATAAATTCTCTAAAGTACATCACTGTTTATTATCCAGTAAAAGAAATTTTCCTAGACCCCTGAATTCATACCACTTAACATACAATTAACTAACAGTGCTGAGAAATATTACATGCATTTAGATTCAAAATCAGGTTAAAAATCCTTAGAAAAAGTTACATCTGCAAAATGTACAATACAAAATCAAGAATGAATTGTGCTGTGTCCTCAACAACAAAAAAAAAAAAACAAACTTTTTTTTTCACTTGCTATAAAAACTTAAGCTCTCGTGTTTCCAGTTATTGCATTTGGGGGGAAATAACTGCTGGCTATTTTGTCACATTTCCTATTGAGTTCAAACATATTTTCATCTATTTTTTAAGCAAAACCCCACTAAATTACCATAACTAACAGCAAAACTAAGGAACAAAACAATGCCAAATTGTCCTAAGGAACATCTTTCATAGTAGAAGATTTCAATTACCATAATTTTTGTACGAATATAAGATTTTCTTCTGGAAAAGAAGATGCACTTTTTAAAAACATCAGCTCCTTGGGGACTTACCACAGATGAAGCCATCACTCATCTCATGGTGCTAATTTCTTATTTAAGTTGGCTAAGTTTTCCTTGGCATAGATTTTACTGAAACACCCCCCAACCCATCCCCCAGGAGGGAAGGAAGTTTCTAGACGCCTCTTACTCTGATTTTGGACTGTAAGATGCTGGATAGTTGCCTTTTTATTTGCTATAAGGGCCTATAATTTTATTTGTCTGAAAGTATTAGGTGCTGTTTTCCAATTACATTGAAATATTATCCTCCTTTGATCTGTGGTATGATTAATGGGATCATGGGCCCATTTATTTGCTGTTTGTTTTTAGCGCTAGAAAATACACTGCTGCTCTGTGTTTCTTTTGTCATTTTTTTCAATGGGCCATGAGACTTATTGAAGATGTGAAAATGCAAAACCTCCTACAGGAAGCCAATAACAGTGCAGAAAACACTCCTGGCTGGAGTGCAGCCTACCCATTTCTAAAAGCTGGACATTGTCTTAGCTACTATGTGTATACTGCTAAACCTGTGGACAGGCGGGTTGTCATGAAACTCAGAACTGATATTTGTTAAAAGGGTTTTTAATGTTCAAAATGGAAAGAATTGGCTGGTATTAATTACAGGAGATTAATTCCATAGTGATAATCTACTTAAGACAGTACTGGGATCTGGAAATTTGCAAGGGAGAACTTCATCAAAGCTTTTCCATTTGAATGGAGGGAGAGCTGTTGCAAACAATGCAATTAGATTTAAAACGTGTGCTCTGTTGCTGCTGTAACAAAGCAGCCCAGACTCGCTGGCTTCAAGGAACATCCATTTATTCTTACCATTCTGTAGGTTAGAAGTTTGACACTGATCTTTCTGGGCTAAAATCGAGGTGTCCACAGATGATACTATTTTCCAGAGGTCCTAGAGGAGAATCCATTTTCTTGCCGTTTCCAGCTTCTACCCACATTCCTCGGCTCATTGTCTCCATGCTCCATCCTAAAACCCGGCAATATTGGCTCTCTCTGCCCATCCTTCCACGGTCCTTTAAGGACCGTGTGATTAGAACTGCCCCACCCAGAATCATGGACAATCTTGCCTCTTAATTTCCTTAACTTAATTCCATCTGCAAAGTCCTTTTCTCCAGGTAAGGTAACACATTCCCAGGGATTAAGACATGGACATCTATCTTTACCAGGCCATTATTCTGCCTGTCACAGGGGCTATTTTCAACACTAAGAAAAGCTGGCACACAAGGTACACTCATTGTGATCTCTGACAGGGAGTGGCCCACTGTTTCTATAGACGTTTCCAAAACCCACAACTCTAAGCTTTCTTTCCACTGAAACACAGAGGAGCAGACTGCACATTAAATTACTTCGATTGCCACCGAGGAATTTGAGATTAAAATAACTGACCAGGGAGTGTGTGTGTGTGTGTGTGTGTGTGTGTGTGTGTGTGTGTGTGTGTAGTCATCTGTTTGTGTTTTCTGAGGAGCTATTTTAATTTTTTTTCAAAATATCTTTCCCTGTAATTGTACTCTTCATCAAATGGGTCCAATTTGAATTGTCATAGACTGGATGGTGGTATTCGATCTGCTTTCCTGACTCCAAACCTCCCACGGTGATTACCATCACATCCCACTCATCTTCAGCACAGAAGACCTCAAGTCATTCAGATATAAATGCATTCTGAAAACTCTAAGAAATGGCCTGAAAATTAGTAAAAGAAGACAGATGACCATTTTCAGGAACAATGGCTGATTGAACACTTTTTATGCAACCATTAGGCTAAGTTACTTTCCACAGGTACACAGGGACTTGGGGGTTCCTTCTCAACATGTCTTCCCTTCCTTGCATCCCCAAACAGAGAGGGTTGCCATGAAAAAACCCTACAAAAAGAGAAAACTCGCCACTTCCTAAGATCAGACAGGCTAAGCTCCAAGCATGTCCGATCGTGCACCTCACCTTGGCTGTCACAGTCTCATCCTTTGCCCAGGATCTTGTTTTCAATCAATCTTTACAACAGAATTATAAGTAGGCATCATTTTCTTCCTGTCTTAGAAATGAGGTGTCTAATGTTCAGAGTAGCTGAGTAAGATATTTGAAACCTGGTAGCTAAAAAGGATTAGAGTTTACTGGCTTTTAAGAAAAAAATTACAAAGAATGACAAAAGGCAAGAAAAAAATCACAGTCTAAAGAGACAGTCTAAAGCCATCATCAGAACCAACCTCAGATATGACATAGATATTGTAATTTAGACAAGGAATTTAAAGTAACTGATTAACATGCTAAGGATTCTAGTAGAAAAAATAGTCAATGTGGAAGAATGCATGGGTAATATAAGCAGAGAAACGTTCACTCTAAGAAAGAATCAAAAGAAAATGTTAGAAGGCAAGAACTCAGTAACAGAAATAAAGAATGTCTTTGACGGACTCATCAGTATACTTGCCACAGCCATAGGGGGAAAGCATCAGTGAATTTGAAGATAGATCAGTAAAAACTTTCCAAGATGAAGTTCAAAGAAAATAATTAAAAAACAGAACGAAACAAAAAAGTAGGAAAATAGAACATTCAAGAACAGTGGGATAATTTCTAAAAGCAGAACATGCACTTAATTGGAATAGCAGAAGGGGGAAAAAAGAGAATGGAGGTGAAGAAATATTTGAAGTAATAATGGCCAAGAACTGCCCCAAAATTAGTAACATGTGCCAAACCACTGATTCCAGAAACTCAGAAAATGCAGGCAGGACAAATATAATTGAAGGCAAAAAGTAAATGAGTAAAAATTTTAGTGTTGAAAGAAAAAACCCCACTGACTTAGAATTCTTTATCTGGCAAAATTATCCTTCAAAAATAAAAAAGAAGTAAAGACTTTCTCAGACAAACAAAAACCAGGAAATTTGTCACCAGCAGAACTTCCCTGCGGAGAAATGTTAAAAGAAGTTCTCCAGGCCAAAGGAAAATGATACAGATCAGAAACTGAACCTATGTAAACACAGAAAGAGCATCAGAGAAGCAATAAATTAAGATGAAATGAAGTCTCAATTTTCTATTTTTAATGGATCTTAATTTTAAGATATTTATTTGTTTAATGCAATAATAGTAACAATGAATGGGGTGATTAAAGCAATGGAGAGGTGACATGAATCATAACAATATCACAATGGACAAGAAAGACATATTAAGAATAACACACCTGTTAAAATGGTTAAAAATCCAAATTACCAACAATACCAATTGCTAGTGAAGATATCTACAACAAGAATCTTCATTCATTGAAGGGAATGCAAACTGATAAAGTCATTTGGAAGACAATTAGCAGTTTCTTACAAATATAGTCTTACTATAGGATCTAGCAATTCTTAGGTATTTACCCAATTGACCTGAAAATTCAAGTAGAGTTGTGTGTTTCTAAATGACAGGAACACATTCTGAGAAATGCCTAGTGTGGTGATTTCATCATTGTGCGAACGTCACAGAGCGCACTTACACAAACCGAGGCGGTGCAGCCTGCCCCACCCTGGGCCGTGTGGTCTGGCCTCTTGCTCCTAGGCTACAAGCCTGTACAGCACACTAAACTACAGAACAACACAAGATTAAGTCAAACACAAGAGAAAGGTTGCAATTGAGACACAAGAGACACATGAGATGTATGAGGCTTCTGTCAGCATAACACAGCGAGTTTTACAGCAAACAATTTTTATAAGTAGAAAGGTATGATCTAAAATAATGATAAAAAGAGTAGTAAATACACCAACCAGTAATGTAGTTGTTTATTTTCATTATCAAGTATTATGTACTGTACATAAGTGTGCTTTTACGTGGCTGGCGGCACAGTAGGTGTGTTTACACCAATATCACCACAAATGTGTGAGGAATGCATTGCACTGCGGTGTTATGGTGGCTACATCAGCAAGTGATAGGCATTTTTCAGCTCCATTGTAATCTTATGGGATCACCAATTTCTATGTTGATGTATAAACTACTACCCTAACACTTAGTGTCTTCAAACAAGAAATATGTATTATCTCACAGTTTCTGTGACTCAGGAATTAGGGAGCAGCTCTGCTAAATGGATCTGACTCAGGGTCTCTCCTGAGTTTGTGGTCAAGATATCAGCAGTCGCCTGCATGAGGTGGGGCTGGAGGACCCATTTCCAAGGTGGCTCACTCACATGGCTCACAAGTTAATGCTGGTTGTTGGCAGGTGGCCACAGTTCCTCACCACATGGACACATGAATAACCTCATAAGCATCCAAGGTCACATGAATAACCTCGTAAGCATCCAGCTTTCCCCAGGTAACCCAAGCAAGGTAGATGTTGCAATGTCTTTAATGACCTAGCCTTGTAAGTCACACACTGTCATTTCTACAATATCCACGAATATTAGGAGGCACAGTTCATTGCAGGCCATTGTGCATCTCACAAGATATTACCCATGTCTAATGGCAACCAAGGCTTTCAATGCAAGGTACACACTATTTGGTAGTCAATAAACATCTCGGTAATGGAATATCTAAGTATGACTTTTAAAGAATTAAATTTATTACTTGGTACCTTCCAAGGCTTGTGACACTACCCCGAAGTCTAACCAAACTCCACATGTTCCTGCAATTTTCTCTTTCTCATTTTTGGTAACAGACCCATGCCTCAGTCATGCAACCTTGAAATTGTTACATGTGCTAGTGGTTAAGCCTTAAATTCATGCCTCTAACATTTATGAAGAGTAAAAACATTTTCCTCTTTCAAAAAGCACTATAAAAATAGATACAGATTGCCATACTTAGGAAGCCACTTAAATGGTGATTCTGTTCATGTTTTTTAACTTTGCTGAAATTAGTCTGTTTACATAACACAGTGCACACAGCCCTCACTTCAGTTGTACGTCTGTGTTCATCATCACATTCCAGTCTGTCATTAGTCTCCACAATGATTAGAAGGAGGTTTTGTTTTATCAAAACTATCTATCATTTTCCTTTTGAATAATGATCTAGTTAAGTATGGGATTTCCAAGGCCATAACATTCTAGGTACAATTGGTTTGCAAAGGACCTTCCCGACGTCCCACCAGAAGGACACAGTAGGTTTAACAGGCTTTCAGCAGATGTGGTCCAGCGGCAGCCTTTGGGAGGAAATGAGCTGAGTGAGGAAGGGACAGTACCTTCCATGAGCAGAATTAGAAGTTAATCCAGAGTCATGTCCTTTATCTCGTTGTCAGCCTGACACCTTGTTTCCAAGTTGCCCGGTCAGCTACCTTTGTTTCCCAACACCCCCACTGCTCGATGTCATTGGAACCTCCCTTTTCAGTCTTTCTATAATGTACTGCTCTCCTGAAGTGTTTATTAGGCACCTTAAAGTCACCCAGACACAACAAAGCATTCAGAATGTCCTCCAGGTGGGCCCGGCCTGTTTTCATTCACACCTAAATGATTAGTACACTCTTTTCGCAAAATGGCTTTTGGAACTCTGTCTCTAAGAGCTTTGGCTCCAGAGTATACCAGGTACAACTTCATAGGGAATTCAACGGGAAGCTATGATCTTAACATCTAGAGAAAGCCGCACTTACCATCTTTCTTTGTTGGCCATAAAGTGCACGCTGACATGGCACCAGCACTGGAGAAACAAGCCCTGATTGACATCATGGCAGGAAGCCAAGCCAAAGGCCTTGTAAGAACAGAGCAAGCCTTTTAACCACCGGGATGAGACTGTTAGTACTCAGTGTGCACGTCTAAAAGTTAGCACAGCCTTTCCAAGCCTAGAAGGTCATGCTCATAAAGATTTAGAGCCACATGAAATCGAACCAGCCATAGCCTTCGTTACAACACAGTACAAATGAACTAAACATTCTCTTCCAGAAGAAATCGTCTAATCAATTCCATCTGCATGTGTTTCAATGGGATAGTTTAAGGATTCTAAAAAGAATTCTAAATAATGATGAGTTTTCCTTGGAGAAATATAACCAAAGTTATTACTCAATGGTGGTTATAATTAGTACTACTAAATAAGCAGTAATTTTTATTTCAAAGCTTGGATAACATTTTATAAGGAAAAAGAAAGAGAAATAATAGCCCAATGCCAAACGAGCCAATTATTAGCAAACATACCAATGGGAAATGTGTAGAGTCTATGAAAAGCACTTGGCTTTTATAAATAGTGCTGCTATGAACTACATAGGAGGGTGTAAATTCTTTTGAATTGGTGTTTTGGGATTTTTAGGGCATAATCCTAGTAGCAGAATAGCTGGGTCAAAAGGCAGTTCCATTTTTAGTTTTTTAAGGAAATTCCATACTGTTTTCCACATTGGCTGCACCAGTCTGCATTCCCACCACAGAGAATCAAAAAACTGTGGTACATTTACACAATGGAACGCTACACAGCAGAAAGAAAGAAGGAGCTCCTACTTTTTGCAACAGCATGGTTGGAACTGGAGAATATTACACTAAGTGAAACAAGCCAATCAGTGAAAGAAAAGCACCATATGATCTCACCTATAAGAGGAATCTAATGAACAAAATAAACTAAAAAACAAAGTAGAACCACAGGCCTGGAAATATGGAAGACTGAAAGTGATCACAGGTGGTAGGGGAGGGGGATAAAGGTGGAAAGAAGGGGAAGGGACTAGACCAAGAACATGTACGAATGACCCGTGGACATGGACAGCAGTGTGGGGATGGGCTATGGGAACAGGGATGGGATGAGCAGAGCTAGGCAAAGGGGAAAAATGGGACAACTGTAATAGAATAACAATAAAAGTGATTTAATAAAAAATTAATGAATAGAAATAATAACTAAAAAAATTCCACCAAAATAAGTA
Source organism: Carollia perspicillata (assembly GCA_004027735.1). Classification (NCBI taxonomy): domain Eukaryota; kingdom Metazoa; phylum Chordata; class Mammalia; order Chiroptera; family Phyllostomidae; genus Carollia; species Carollia perspicillata. Next base: position 798 of record PVKM010036690.1, on the reverse strand, counting down.
CACGAAATTTAGACACTTTGCCCCAATCTTGCTAAACTTTAATAAGAAACAAACTAGTGTGTAGAACATCATACTTCATTTTAACTGTGTTCTACACAGAAGCAATGTTAGAATTTTTGCAAAATTAAGGCTGTTTAGCTGACTTTCATAGATTTTTTAGTAAAGTGAGGAAGTATAGGGAGATGATGTGTTTTTATAAATCGAGGACACTGGGTAAATGCAGTGCAACAGTTTAAGTCCAGCCGCCCCTTAGTGTCCTCAGAGGACTGGTCCCAGGACTCCCCTTGGATACCGAAATTTGAGGATGCTCAAGTCCCATATACAAAATGGCAAATACTGTACTTGCACATACCCTATATGCATCCTCTTGTATACCTTACATCATCTCTATATAACTTATAGTACCTAATACAATGCACAAGGGGGGCCCCACCAAAATCTGGAATTATCTTCTGGACGGCAGGCCCCTTGTAGTACAGGCTTCCCCCACAACATGAGTGTTCTAGGAACCCGCTGTATCAGTGTACCTCCTGGTGTTCGGTGAATTTTTTTGGAGGACTCTTTCAGTGCATTTGTCCATTTCATGATAGATTATTAATAAGTACACTTGCCCACACGGAGCTCAGTGTTCAGCAGTTTATGACCAAAAAGCAGCATGACCCCCACACCCCACCACCCTACCCACCTGATCTCACCTGGGGAATTTTGTTTCCCTGGATGAAAAAAGTCCTTAAAGGGAAACGTTTTGCTGGTATAGAAAAGGTGAAACAAAAAATGGCAGAAGCACTAAAAGGCATC
>PVKM010036689.1:0-14707 GCA_004027735.1 Carollia perspicillata | reverse complement strand
TTAACATCCACACCTAAAACAAAAGCAGACTAAGCGGTCACCTAAAACAGGAGCAGAGCCACAGAAATGGAAGGTTAGCAACAGGGGAGTGGGAGGAGAGGGTGGGGAGAAGGTACAGGGAATAAGTAGCATAGACGGTGGGGAGAAAATAGACAGGGAGAGGGCAAGAGTAGTGTGGGAAATGTAGAAGCTAAAGAACATATGATACATGGACATGAACTAAAGAGGGAGAGTGTGGGTGGGAGGGGGTTGGCAGGGTGGAGGGGAATGAAGGGGGAAATGGGACAACTGTAATGGAATAATCAATAAAAAAGTTTAAAAAAAAAGAAAAAGAAAATTATGGAACAGCCTGACAGCTGTCAGAGGTGGGGATGAAACAAGTTGAAGGGATGAGTCAAACAATACACATGCATAACCCATGGACACAGAGACAACAGTGCAGTGATGGCCAGAGGAAAGGAGGAGGTGGGGGCAGGATGGAGACATCTGCAATAGTGTCAACAATCAAAATAGAGAAAAAATGAACTAAAAATAGATAAATGTTAAAAATCCACAACGAGATAACAGTACACACTATCAGAATGGGATAGTATGGTACACATACAAGACAATAAAATGACAGAACCAAATGTTGAGAGACTGTGAAGCAACTAGAACTCCCATACATTGCTGATGGGAGTAAAAAACAATAGAACTAGTCTGGAAAATATTTGTAAATGCTTTTTTAAAATGGAATATATGTATATATCCTATCATCTACCAGTATCACTACTAGGTATTTACCCAAAATATGAAAACATGTTCATGAAATGACCTGGTTTGTTTATTCCAAAATATGATTACTCATTGTTCAAATGCTATGAAATATTTTCAGAACTCATCACACCTACCACTATGGGAAGTGTAGAAACCTACTAAGTGTAGGTTTCCATGATACATGATCTGTGTGTTGCATTTTTTGCCCACCGCCCAAAGTCAAATCATTTTCCATCACCATATATTTGGCCCCCTTTACTACCTTCCCATTTCCATTCTCTCTAGTAACCATCATACTTGTATGCACTTGAACTCATCTGATTTCAGAAGCATATTCTCTATTGTACTTAGAAGTTATTTGAATTAGTTATGCTTTCTGCAGTGTGCTTATATTATTCATCTGAAATACAGTTAAGTGCATTTCTTGCTATTTGCATTTAGGGTGTTTTTCCTATTGTTATTGATTCATTTTTAAATAGATGAAATAATATGATGTTTTCAAAAGGTTAGAACTTTACAAAAGGTATATTATGAGGATATTTATACCCTTTCAATGATTCTACCTCCACACACCCACTCTTTTTTCCACTCTGTTATTTCCATCTCCATTCTGGCTTATTCCAACCATGGTTTATTTGTTTGTTTTTGTTTTGGCAAAAATGAGCAGATACATACCTTTTTTCCTATTTTATTTTCCCTTTACACAAAGAGTGGCATATTGTTTTGCAAATTTGCTTGTTTGTTTTTAATTATTTTATTGTTGTTCAATTACAGTTGTCTGCATTTACCACCCACCCCAGCCAACCCTCCCTCCCTCCCTTACTTCCACCCCACCCCCTTGGTTTTGTCCATGTGTCCTTTATAGTTGTTCCTGAAAACACTTCCCCCCATTATCCCTTCCCACCTCCCCTCTGGTTCATGTCAGATTGTTCTTAATTTCAATGTCTCTGGTTATATTTTTCTTGCTTATTTCTTTTGTTGAGTAGGTTCCAGTTAAAGGTGAGATCATATGGTATTTGTCTCTCACCACCTGGCTTATTTCACTTAGCATAATGCTCTCCAGATCCATCCATGCTGTCCCAAAGGATAGGAGCTCCTTCTTTCTCTCTGTTCCACAGTATTCCATTGTGTAAATGTGCCATAGTTCTTTGATCCATTCATTTACTGATGGGCACCTAGGTTGCTTCCAGCACTTGGCTATTGTAAATTGTACTGCTATGAACATTGGGGTGCATAGGTTCTTTTGGATTGGTGCTTCAGGGTTCTTAGGATATAAATAATCCCAACGGTACAATTGCTGGGTCAACAGGCAGTTCCATTTTAGTTTTCTGAAGAAATTCCATACTGTTTTCTACAGTGGCTGCACCAGTCTGCATTCCCACCAACAGTGCACTAGGGTTCCCTTTTCTCCACATCCTCTCCAACACTTGTTTGTTAATTTGTTTATGATGGGCATTCTCACATGTGAAGTAGTATCTTATTGTGGTTTTAATTTACATCTCTCTGATGGCTTGTGACACTGAGCATCTTTCATATGTCTCTGGACCCTCTCTGTATGTCCTCCTTGGAGAAGTGTCTGTTCAAGTCCTTTGCCCATTTTTTAATTGGGTTGTTTGTCTTCCTGGAGTGGAGTCATGGAAGTTCTTTATACATTTTCAAAATCAAACCCTTGTCTGAGGTGTCATTGGCAAATATGTTTTCCCACACAGTTGGTTTTCTTTTCATTTTTATCTGTTTTCTTTAGCATGAAGAAGCTTTTTAATTTGATGAGGTCCCATTTGTTCATCCTTTCTTTTATGTCCCTTGCTTTAGGGGACATATATCAGTGAAGATATTGATGTATAGAATGTCTGAGATGTTCCTGCTGATGTTTTCCTCTAGGACTTTCATGGTGTCATGACTTATATTTAAATCCTGTATCTACCTCGAATTCATTTTTGTGTATGGTGTAAGTTGGTGGTCAAGTTTCATTTTTTTGCATGTAGCTATACAGATCTCCCAACATCATTTGTTGAAGAGGCTATTTTTACTCTATTTTATGCTTCTTGCCCCTTTGTCAGATATTAATTGACCACAGAAATTTGGGTTTATTTCTGGGCTCTCTGTTCTGTTCCATTGATCTACGTGTCTGTTCTTATGCCAGTACCAGGCTGTTTTGACTATAGTGGCTTTGTAGTACAGTTTGATATCAGGTATTGTGATCCTTCCTACTTTGTTCTTCTTTCTCAAAAATGCTGCAGCTATTCAGGGTCATTTATGCTTTCATGTAAATTTCTGAAATGTTTGTTCTATATCTGTGAAATATGTCATTGGTACTTTAATAGGGATTGCATTGAATCTATAAATTGCTTTGGGTAGTATGGACATTTTGATTATGTTAATTCTTCCAATCTGTGAGCATGGTACATGCTTCCATTTGTTTGTGTCTTCCTTAATTTCTTCCTTCAGTATTGTGTAGTTTTCTGAGTACAGGTCTTTTACCTCCTCGGTAAGGTTTATTCCTAGATACTTTATTTTTCTTGTTGCTATATCAAATGGGATCTTTTTCCTGATTTCTGCTTCTGATGTTTCATTGTTGGTGTACAAAAATGCCTTTGGTTTCTGAATACTGACTTTGTATCCCACTGTTTTGACAAATTCACTTATTAAGTCAAGTAGTTTTTTGGTGGAGTCTATAGGATTTTCTATGTATGCTATCGTGTCATCTGCAAACAATGGCAGTTTTGCTTTCTTTTTTCCAATTTGGATGCCTTGTATTTCTTTTTCCTGTCTGATTGCTGTGACTAGGACTTCCAATACTATGTTGAATATGAGTGGTGAAAGTTGGCATCCTTGTCTTGTTCCTAATCTTAGTAGGAAAGCTCTAAGTTTTTGCCCATTGAGTATGATGTTGGCTATAGTTCTCTCATATACGGCCTTTATTATGTTAAGGAATCCTCCCTCTATTCCCACTTTGCTGAGTGTTTTTATCATAAATGGGTGCTACGTTATCAAATTTTCTTGATAACACATCTATTGCTATGATCATGTGATTTTTGTCTTTCATTTTGTTTATGTGATATATTACATTCATTGATTTGTGAATATTATACCATCCTTACATCCCTGGGATGAATCCCACTTGATCATGGTGTATGATCTTTTTAACATATTGCTAGATGTGGTTTGCCAATATTTTGTTGAGGATTGTTTGTTTGGTTTTTTTCACATAACCATATATCCTGGAAAACTTTCCACATCAGTTCAGAGAGCTTTATCATTCTCTTCAAGTGCAGAGAGCTACACTGTCTTGAATTTTCAGAGTTTATTGAGCCTCTCTCTGATGTGTAGGTGTTTAAGTTGTTCCAATGTTTTGCCATGACAAAAATACATTGCTATAAGTAACTTCATACAAAAAATTCTTTGCGTTGTTGGGGCCAGAGCAAATTTGTGGAAAAGGGATTGTTGGCTTGAGCTAAATATATACGTAATTTTGTTAGAGATTGTAAAGCATTTTTTAGTAGGGTTGTATTGTGGTAAGAGGAAAGAGGGTTCTTCCACAATATTGCAGAAAATTCATTTCAAGGGTACACACATAGGAGGATTTGAGGTGTATTGACAAGATCTATTAGAGGGCATGCAGGACATAAATGCCCCTGAAGAGACTGCAGCATTGCCTCACTTACAACCAAATGATTCAGCTCTGTCTCGCTGTGGAAGAGTCCATGCTCTGAGGCAGCAGGCCTGCAACTGCCCCCACAAGGCCCAGGAGGAGCGCCAGGATCCAGAGATGCTGTGCCATTACAGTAGCATTGGCACCCGAAGTTTGAGTAGTCCAACACAGTTTCTGCTCCTGTTTGGCCTGCTTTCTGTGCTCCACTTTGACCCACGTAGCTGTCACACCCAGGTCCATGCAGTTTCTAAAGTGAGGGGGCCTGCCTGGGGCTTTTGTACAACCTTGATGATATCTTCCATGGTTTGGCAAGGCATGAGCTTTTTTTCAGATTAACCAATATTCTTCCTAATTCATTGCAAGCTTGTGCTGGGCCCTCCCTCTATTCAATCACTTTTCTACATCTTCTGGGGTTATGTGCTCATACCCTATTTGATACTTTTTTCAGATTTTCCCAGGCCAGACTCCTCTCCTTCATGGGTTCCATTTTGGCCTTACTGCACTTGGCTTAGTGGAAAGACCTCCCCCGTTCCATTTTGTCTTCTACTGCACGTGTGCTCAGCAGAGGAATTTTTCCCCTTACAGTTTTATCTTTTCCCCCCTGGTAATCTATGGAGAGGGGCCAGTTGTTTTCTGGGTAGATAGGAAAGCCTATCTTTCCTGAGTACTGGGGGTTAACGCCCTTTTGGCAGAAGTTGCAGCTCTCCGCTGGGGCTTTTTGAAGCTGTAGCTGCCTGGTTTATCTGGCTTAATTAGATGTCTGGTTCCCTTCTCTTTTGTTAATATCTAATTAGCTGCCTTCTCTAACACTATCAACTTAAATCCCCAAAGCAATGATGAGAACAGGTGATTCACCAAAAACAGCAAAACATGTTGTCATATATTCTGAATTTTGTCAATGTGGAATTATAAAAACATGTTATGCACTACAGTTTGTATTCATGTTATAAGAAAGCTTGAACATGCTGTCAAATGTTTGAGTCATTTTTAAACATTTTAGTAAGTAAACCATTGATGTTCTGCCTATTTTCCTAGAGGGTTTTTCATCTTTTTAGTCTTCTTTATTTTGCTTTTTAAATCAAGTTTAAAGAGGTATAATTACAGCCCCGAAAAATGCACCCATTTTAAATGTGCAGCTCAAAGAATTTTGACATATGTGGTTTCAATATTAACTCCACCCCAATCAAGATTCATACTTTCATCATGTCAAAAACTTTTCTTATGCCTCTGGAGTCAATCTTCCCCTGGTATCTACAGATTTGCTTTCTGTCTCTAGAGGTTAATTTTGTCTATTCCATGGTTTATGTGAATGGATATACGTCTTTCACCTGGTTCTTTTGCTCAGTGCAACTATTTCTTTTCATATATTTCTATGTTTCTGCCTATATCACTAATTTATTCCTTTTAATTGTGACTATTCATATCAGAGAAAGCGTAGCTACCATTTCCTGGGCTGACATGCAGTATTTAAAGAAGGGAAAAAATTCAGAAGCATACCACACAGAGCAGATATAATTCATCACCAAATTTCAGTGGCAATGGTGTGCCTGTGACCCACTGGATGGCAGGGTTTCACTGAGTGACTGAAGGCCAGATCTGAGCATCAGGAAACTGAAGAGATGGCTGCTGAAGGTTATGAGAAGTCATGGCTGGATTAACTTCAGTTTTCATTGTGAAATCAACTGAGTGTTGCTGGAATTCACTGGACTTCCTCCTGTAGAGTAACCACTGAAACTTCACTGGGAGGTGGGCTCAGTTAGTAGTTCTACTGAGGGAGCAAGGATCGCCTGGTCAGGAACAAGAAAAGACCTTTGTTTGTTACACATTGTAGTGTCCAGATAATGCCCACTATTAACACAGTTTAACACATGTGTGCTGCAAAGGAGAAAGCTTACAGTATCCCAAAGCAGGACAAAGAAGGATGGATTTGGAAATCAGAGGCAATAAATGCACAATGGGCACCATAATATTTCATCATATGGCTTTATCGCAGTTTTTATCCATTTATCTTATGAACATATCCAGTTTGGTGCTTTGATAAATAAAACTGCAATGAAGATTCATATTTATGTTTGTTAATTAGAGCATATATTTTCACTTCTCTGAGCTAAATATTTAGGACTGAATTGCTAGATCATATGGTATGTGTGTGTTTAACTTTGTAAGAGACTGAGACTGCCAAATGATTTTCAAAACTAGCCTTGCCACTTTCACTCCCTCCAGCAATGTATGACAGTTCTCTTTTTTTCCAATACTGGGTATTAATGGTCTATCTAATTTTAGCAAGTCTACTGAATATGTAGTATCCCATTGTGTTTTATTAATGAACTTGATTTTATAAAAAAGTTTTAGACTTGTTTATTTTAAATTGATAGCATAAAGAGTTCCCTTATATCCTTCAATGCTTTCTCATTATTAATATCTTACATTAGTATGGTTCATTTGTTACAATTAATGAACTAATATGATACCATATTTTTAACAGAGTCCAGAGTTTATTCAGAATTTTTAGTTTTTTTAATTACTTATTTATTTATTACCCCCTACATTTTAATTAATATATTTTTTAATTTTTATTGTTGTTCAACTACAGTTGTCCCCATTTTTTTAAATTTAAGTATAGTTGGTACTAAATATTATAGTAGTTTCAGGTATCCAAAAAGTGACTCAACATTTATATACCTTAAATTTTTTTATCCCCATTCTAATAATCATCTGTAGTCATACAAACTTTCACAGTTTTATCGACTATATTCCCCTTCACCCATTTTACCTATTCCCCCACCCACCTCCGCTCTAGCAACCATCAATTTGACCTCTGCTTCTGAGTCTGCTTTTGTTTTGTTTTGTTTTTTAGTTTGTTTAAATTTTTTTTTGGATTCTACATATAAAAATGATAGAGTATTAGTCTTTCTTTTTTTTAAGATTTTATTTATTTATTTTTAGATAGAAGGAAGGGAGGGAGAAAGAGAGGGAGAGAAACATCATTGTGTGGTTGCCTCTCGTGTGGCCTCCATTGGGAACCTGACCTGCAACCCAGGCATGTGCCCTGACTGGGAATCAAACCAGCAACACTGTGCTTCACAGCCCTCACTCAATCCACTGAGCTACATCAGCCAGGGCGAATATTTGTCTTTCTATGTCTGACATTTCACTCATCACAACACCCTCTAGGTCCATTCATGTTGTCACAAATAGTAAGATTTCATTCTTTTTATTGTGAGTAATATTCCATTGTATATATTACCACATCTTCTTTATTAATCTACCGATGGACACTTAGGTTGTTTCCATATATTGGCTATTGTAAATAATGCTACAATGAACATAAGGATTCATATATTTCTTTGAATTGGTATTTTTGTTTTCTTTAAATAAATATCCAGAAGTGGGATTGCTGTGTCATATGGTAGATGAATTTTCAGTTTTCTGAGAAATCTCCACACTGCTTCCCACAGTGGCTGCACCAGTCTGCATTCCCACTGACACTGCAGTAGGGTTCCCTTTTCTCCACACCCTTTCCAGCCCTTCTTTTTGCTGACATTTTGATAATAGCCATTCTGACTAGTGACAGACAGTATCTCACTGTAATTTTGATTTGCATTTTTCTGATTAGTGAGGTTGAACATCTTTTTATGTGTTTGTTTGCCATCTATATGACTTCTTTGGAGAAACATCTTTTCATGTCCTCTGACCATCTTTTTGGTCAAATTTTTTCTTACACCACTCTGGCTGGTGTGCCTCAGTGGACTGAGTGTCAGCCTGTGAAACAAAGGGTCACCAGTTTGATTCCCAGTCAAGAGACATACATGGGTTGCAGACCAGATCCCCAGTGTGGGGCATGCAAGAGAAAACCACACATTGATGTTTCTCTCACTCTCTTTCTTCTTCCCTTCCTCTCTCTCTAGACATAAATAAATAAAATCTTTAAAAATGCTTTTCTTACACCATATACAAAAATAAACTTAAAATGCATTGAACACTTAAATGTAAGACATAAAGCCATAATATTCCTGAAAGAAAACATTGCTAGTAAACTATTTGAAGCCAGTCTTCATAATATCAATTTGGCTATGTCCTCTTTGGTAAAAGAACAAATAAATAAATAAATAAATAAATAAATAAATAAATGGGACTTTATCAAACTGAAATCTTCTTTACAGGGATTGAAACAATCAGTAAAATGAAAAGAGGACCTACTAAACAGGAAGATACAAGGTGGGGCAAATGTAGGTTTACAATAATTTGTATGGAAAAAAAGCATGCAGTTTATGATTATTACAATAGAATTATTAATATTCATCAGCTGTAAACCTACTTTTGCTCCACCTCATATATTTATAAATGACATATGTGATGAGAGTTTAATATCCAAAATATATAAGAAACTCAAACATCTCAATAATTTAAAACAATTTCTCTTGTTTTAAATAATGTCTTTTTCTGTCCTTGTATAGTACATTTCACTTACCATGTTTCTTTAGGCTCTTCTTGGTTTTGACACTACCTCAGATTTTTATTGTTTTTGTTGAACTTGACAGTTTTGAGTACTACTAAGTAGGTATTTTAGAACATGCTCTTCTATTTGAATTATTCTGATATTTTCTCATGATAAGACTTATTGCCAAAGTCTCCTATGTTCTTGTGAAGAAGTTTTATGCTTTTGTTTTTCACATTTAAGTCTATAATCCATTAATGTAATATTTAATTTTCACAAAGGGTGTAAGCTCCATGCCTACATTCATTATTTTTTCATTTGGATGTCCAAATTTCTAGTATTATTGTTAAAAACAAAACTATTTTTTTATGGAACTGCAATTTCTCCAAACCAAAGATCAGTTGACCCTGCTTGTGTGGGTCTGTTTCTGGGCTCTCTGTTCTGTTTTACTGCTCCGTGTGTTTCATGTAAGCCCCATATGTTTACCTTTTTGTGAGTTCCACACTGTCCTAATCAATGTGGCTTTTTACTGAGCCATGAGGTCAGATTTACTTCTCTTTCAGGTTGAATTGGTTATTGTGGGTCTTTTACCTGCCTATTCAAACTTTAGAACCAGTTTGTTGACATCTACAAACTAGATTGTAGTTTCCCCTGGAATTTTTTAGGGGGTGGTGTTGAATCTACAGATCAAGTTGGGAAGAACTGACCTTTTAACATATGGACTCTTCCAACCTATGAATGTGGAGCAGCCCTTTATTCATTTAGGTATTCCTTGATTATTCTATCAGGGTTTTGTAGTTTTCTACAGAAGGAACTTGAACATATTTTGCTGGATTTATACCTAAGTATTTCATTTTTCGATGCCACTATAATTAGTATTGTGTTCTTAAATTCAAGTTCTACTTTCTCTTTGCTGGTATTTAAGAGGGCAATTAACTTTTGTTTATTAACTGTATATTATGTGACCTTGCTGTAATCACTAACTGGTTCCAGGAATTTTTTCTTCAATTTTTAAAAATCTTCTGTGTAGAAAGTCATGTAATTTGTAAATAGAAACTGTTGGGAACCACTCTGCCTGGTTTCAGGAGCTGTAAACTCCCCATGGCTAAGGCTGAGTAATGGACGACCTTCAGACTGTGAGCTGCTAAGGAGACAAAGCTTATCTCCCCGGCAGGAGCACTGCTTCTGCTTCATCCATCTCTGGCCCCCAGTGCTTGATCAGTTAGTCAATGACGGGTAAGACCCCTCAAAGGGGGGGCAACCTAAACCAGACATGATCACTTGGGAGACCCTCAAGGAAGGACTCGGGGAGCTGCAGCAAAGAGGGGGTGATGAACCCTCGCTCCCCGGCTATTCTGACATAGCCCGAGTCCTCATTCTGTCTGCAAGAAGTCTCCTAATCTCTTGGCTGCCTTACTTCACCTGCCTGACTTAAGCCTGAGACAATGCTGGTGGTGGGTACCACCCTGTGCTGGAAAGGGCAGGTTCCCTAGGGCAATCAGGCCTAAGAAAGAATGTGTAAAATCCTGTAAAACCTGCTTTGTTTAGAATACTCTCAATTAAATGATAAGGGTCCAAGAGAGAAGTGAGTTGGTTCCTCAAAGTTTTATAGCTCTTTAGCTATCCAACCCTGACTCAAAATAGGCCCTCAGAGTTCTTTTTATCTATTGTTTGACCCTTGCTGACAATGATTAATGACCTTTACCTGTATTCCTGTGTGTTGCAAACCTAATAAATACCATTGAGGTAAGGACTCGTGGCCCTTCTCCTTTGAGAGATCGGCCGCCTTTCTTCCCCAGGTAGATCATGTCTTGGTAGCATTATTTTCATCCATGGCAGCTGGGGGGGGCTCTGAAGGTGGAGCCCCCCCAAAGAAATATTTTGATTTCTTCTTCCCAATCTATACATACATTTTCTTTTTTATTTTCTTAATTCACCACCTAGGGCTTTAGTATAATGTTGAATAGTAGTAGAAAGAAATACACCCTTGCTTTATTTCTGATATTATGGGGGGAGCCTCTAGTATCTCAACACTTAGTATCAAGTTAGCTGTAAGGGTTTTTTATTTTTAATATATCTTTATCAAATTGAGTTATGTTCTACTTCTATTTCTTCCTTAGAGTATTAACACATTTAGTGTTCATGTTATGTTTACTGCAAAGATGATTATTTTATAGTTTATTTTTACTTCCTATTAAATGTATTGCCTATTATCTTGCAGGCCATTTGTTTTAGTCTGTGCAGGGCTGCTGTGACAAAATACTGTAAGCTGGGTGACTTAAACAATACATTTATTTCTCACAGTTCTGGAGAATGGAGAGACCAACACCTGGCAGGAATCAGATTTTTGTAAGGCCTCTCTTCCAGATTTATAGACAGCTACCTTTTTGCAGTATCCTCACAAGACCCAGAGAGAGCAAGTGTCTCTTTGGGAGCTCCACCCTCAGGACCTCAACTAAACCAAATTATCTCCCAAAGGCTCCACTTCTGATACCATCACACTAGGGGTTGAGACCTCAATATAAGAACTGAGAAGAGGCACACAAATATTCAGCCCATAACTCTCTTTTTCTTCCAGATTTGTAAGCATTGTTGGCATACAAACTAATAAGTTATTTTTCTCTGATTTATGTAAAGGATATTTTCTGCCAATCTCTATTTTATGCTCACCCTCTTATAAGGTGCAAGATGAGATTTCTTATGAAGGCCTTCTTTTGATTTTAAGCTGTAATAATGGTAATACAAAATTCTTTGGTATGACTAAATCAAGTTATCTGCAACTGGCTTAACTTTCTGGATAATGAACCAGTGCCTAGGAACTGCCACTTACCTGGAGAAAGCCAAGATGCTTCCTCACTTTCTAAATAGGGAATCCTTCAGCTTGATTTTCCAGTTTGAGTGTGTTTATGTCACATGTCCCAGATGCACTGAGGTATAGTGAGCCCTTGAGCCCAGTTCTGGGGAAAGAGTAGGATGGAAATGCTGCTTTCGTCTGAAGTATATATTGTTGACCTCATTGCTGCTCGGGGCCCAAAAGGGGCCTTTGGGACCTAGACTCTCCAAGATCTAATACAAGCCATAATTAGGCAGCTTAGGGGTTTATGTCTTTTCCTTTTACTCTCCTCTGGCCTCCAATTACTATTATATTAGCGATATTTTTAGCTAAATTTTTATTTGGTTATTAAATGTTTTGCTATTATCTTCCAGACCCTTCTTCCAATATTCTTTGATGTATTACCTTTTACATTCTGTTATTTGCTAATTTAATACGGCACAAATGACCACCCATCTAAATATTTTATCTCTTTAAAATGTATGAGACATGCTCTCCCCAACATAATATTATTTTTTAATAAGGGCTACAAGAACAGGGTGAATTAAGCAGGCCAATCAATATCATATTGCTAAGTAACAAAGGCAGTGTTTTGAGAGATTAGCTGCATAGGTTCTCATTAACAGGATATCAAAACTTCTTAGCTCTAGAAGCTAAGGCAGATAAGTTTCCCACCCACAAAGTTATAAATTTAATATTTTACATACATTACTGAACCCCATAAGTATGTATTATAACAGGAGAAACTGCCATACGCAGGTACCCCTTAAGAACCTCAACTATATGACTGAATTCATAGTTTGGAGAAGCTGGTTCAGTGAGCTGATCTATTTCTCAAGGCTGGTAGCAATCCTGGGTGATGGACTTGACAGAAAGTCCACCAGGTTTCCATTCTTGTGTAATGCCTCATAACAGTGTCAGCAGTTTGAATTCCCTGGTAACTATCTATGGAGGAAAAGCTATCCTGCAGGGCGAAGGTGAGTCATTCTGCATTCCTAATCATTGAAAGGGTAGTAACCACCATCCTCATTGAGACACCCAGGTGGTGAGACCACTGCCTGAGACCTCTCACCAGGTGGTAAGACCTGTGGGTCAGGAATCAGTACAGCAGAAAGTGAAAAGCAAAGACATTAGAATTTGCAAATGTTCTACATAAAAATTTTGGAATAAAGTGAGACCCAAGGAAGGAAAGAGCTACCTCCAAGGAAGTAGAGGGAATATCTAGGTCACAAAAGGGCAATACTCAAAAGAGACAGAATACTTTGGGAGATTTTACTCTCTATGACCTACATGTTTTACTATAAATATTAAACAATTTAGATATCCTGAAATCCTCATTTTGGAGTAATTATAGCAAGAGAGGGTTTTTTTATCACTTTAGCAAAGAAACCTATTTTCTGTATTTGATTTACATTAATATTATATATATTAAAAATTACAAACTTCAAAAAGAGGTTTTCTACTTCTTTTTTATTTTAAATGTGACTTAGAATAATTATGATAGATAAAATTTGCCTTCTACTTCACATGCAATAACATCAAGTTAAACTGAAAAAAAAAGACATTAAAATGTATTCCACTTAAAAACATAGTTAATTGTTGACTTGCATTTTAAAGTTAAATGTTGTGGGTTACAGTAGGTTAATACTCCTGATCTGACAACTTTAAGAATGAGTAAACTGAAAAAAGAATTGTATATTTAAAGAAGTCAAAAAACTAAGTCATAAATATTTATTTGATGAACCAGATGAGTTGATACACTGGCAGTTCCTCAATCCCCACTTGCTGATTAGGGCAAAGGACTGGCCAAGCAGAGTTATGGTGCTGGGGAAAGTGAAAAACCACACATCATTTGACTGGTGAATCTAGAGCAATAAATTAGAAACTAGAGGCTCCCAAACCACAATGAATAATATGACTGACTAGGAAGATGGCAGTGATGTAGGTGAGCCCACTTGCACGGGCACCCAACTGGGACACCTACCTAGCTGATCTTCTGAAGAATAAAGTAGACAGCCAACAGAATCCCAGCTGATATGAAGTTTGGAAGCCAAAGTGTACAGAGGACAATTAAAAACTGGAGGTAAGGAGATTTTATAGGCCACAGGAAGGTCCCCGGGCCTTGCCCAGAGCAGGGAAGTCTCAGACCCGAGCCAGCAAAGACAGGACGTGTAAAGTCACTGAGCGAGGTGGGTGGGGGAAGGCAGCAAGTGACACACAGCCAGCGGAGTACCCTGGCTGGCATCGCTGGCACTGGCTGGGACAGTACCGGAGAAATTAGAGAGTGGGGTGACACCTGCAGCCGGGAGAAGAGAAGGGCAACGACTGGCCGTGACCCAGATAGACTCTGGACTGCTCAGAGTTGGACTGGGTGCAAAGTCAGGCACCTGTTAGGAGCAGCAGGAGGCACCCAAGGGGACTTTTCTAAAAAAAAAAGTACTGAGCAGCCGTGCAGTGTCCTTGCACATGAGCCAAGGGATCGCATGTGCGCAGGGGAGTTTGGGCGGGATTTGCTCCCACTCAGGCCGCCTCACAGACAGATTAAAGGAGGGCAGCAGGGGCTTGGAGAGGCAGAGGTTCCCAGGAAGACTTCTTCTAATAGCAGAACTGCGCTGCCACACGGGGACCTCGGCGCAGCAGTCAGACCAAAAAGGAGGGAGGACGAGATCTGCTCCTATTCAGTGCACCTCACCAACTGATCGCAAAATGAGGTGGATTGTCTGCGGGCAGGCTGCAAATGCACAAAGTAGACAGTGTGGACTGCACAGTGCTCTGTGGGCATGGGCTGGAACCCGCACCAGTGATTATTGTGTAATAGAAGATAAAGCTGGGACTTCCGGCCAAGATGGAGGCGTAGGTGGAAGCACTGTGCCTCCTCTCACAACCAAGATTAAGGACAACAAATATTTATAAACAATAACACAGCCAGAACACAGAAAATTGAAATTTCGGAAGTCCTCGGACATTCAACCCAACCGGTAAGAGGGGCGGAGTCCACAGGCGGCGGAGAGATAAAGCAGCAGAAAAA
>PVKM010036688.1:0-14714 GCA_004027735.1 Carollia perspicillata | reverse complement strand
GTTCCAAAGAAAATGCCTTGGAGAAGTTATGAATACAGAATGCACATTAAAGCAGAAAAATTCAAAAGCAGAAAATTTCAATAACAATGAACATGTTTTCTGTTGGCTTGTAATTTTTCTGCAGATGTTACTCTGAAAGTTTGGACTTTTGCTGCATCTCAGCATATAACATGTGTCTTTGTCTACTCATTGGGATTTGTTTAGGGAAGGCCAGCTGGAAATAGCTTCTGGAGACAGATCTTTATGTTTTCCCTAGGTGAATATAAGTTTTTCTGTCTTGGTGTGGGAAAGATCTCCTGTAAGTCAACCCAGTACAGTAAACTTATGGCATAAATCTGGTTGCGCGTTCTCCAAGGGCGCAGCAGAAAGAGCAAAATTAAGTTGACGTGCTGTTTCCTCTGCCTGCACCTGACATTTGCTGATCTCAGCATGATTCCACTGAGTTTACATTTGGATTTGAATGAATTCAAAGTCATATATAATTCTTTGCTGCACACATATAAAATAATTAGTGCTTTTCATGTATAGAAATCAAAATATTATATGCTTCATCATTTCAATAAAATGAATTGTTATCACAGAATCATTTCCATTCTTTAGGAGGTAATTGGATACTGATTTGGGAAATGTAGTAAGAACAAAACATGGATGAGAGACACGTGTGCTCAGGAAGGAAATGACAAATGTATGGTCTTGTGTCCCTCGGTGGAGATCCGATCAGCGGACAGTGCACTGCGGGTCCTGTTTGTGTCCTCTATTGTTGCTGCTACTAACCACCTAGTGCTACCAGGGTAATGAAGAGAACAAGACAACAAAAACAAAACCAGATGGACAACCAAAGGAAAACAGGTGAGTTTCCATTCAAAATGATGGGGTCGAATCCCAGCCTTTTTATTCACTAACTACAGACTGTGGTCAGGGTTTTTCATGTCACTTTCCCCATTGTTATAGGAGACCGAGATGGGGTGCTAATCCTTACCCTTTGTAGCATAAAAGAAGTTTTGTTTATATCACTAACAAGAAGAGTGACTGGTATATATCTATAAAACAGTATTATTTATTAGTTGTTATCTGCAGTTGGCAGACTGTATGAACTTTACAATTTGAAGTACTATAGTCTTACTTGCTCGTTCTAGACCAACACAATCTCCTAGTACTCCTTAACTCCACACCAGTTCTCCTCAACATATTTCCAAAGTGGAAGAAACCTACAGGGCATGTTCGACAAGTGTCATTTCAGAAACAGCAAGTGCCTGTGAAGTCCTTCTGGTCAGGTTTAAATGCGTATCTCTTTGGTATTCCTTCTCATTCCAAAATTCCTGTTCATCTGTCTAAAGGCTTTCATGAAAAGCTACACGTAACATTTCCATTTTTGTATACGGAGCGCCCTTCTCTGTTATCTGACACAGTGCGCCTCGCAGCCCTGGTGACAGGGATGCGCTGCTACGGACTAAAACATGTACCCCTCAAACGGATATGTTGGAGTCCTAACCACTAGTACCTACAATAGGACCTTAGTGGCAGATGTCAACACTCAAGAGGAAAACACACTGGAGCAGAGTGGGTCCTTGATGCAGCATGACCGACGTCCTTATTCAGAAGACAGCCCTGTGAAGGCAGCAGCACGCAGGGAGAATGACATGTGGTGACGGCAAAGGCAGGGGCTGGAGCTGCATGGCTGTGAGCCAAGAAATGCCACAGATTGCTGGCAAACCGCAAGAAGCTAGAAAGAAGCAAGGGAAGACTCCCCATCGGATTTCAGAGGGAGGACGGCCCTGCGGGCACCTGGATTTCAGACCCGAGTCTTCAGCTCTAGGAGACAGAAATCTCCGTGGCCATGAGCCATCCAGCCGGGGGGGACCACGTGGCGGCAGTCCTGGCACCGGCACGGAGTGCTGGGTGTGGGTCACGCCCAGGTGTGGCACCTGCACGGAGCACTAGGTGTGGGCCACGCCCAGGTGTGGGTGTGACGTATTTCCCAGCATTGCGTGTATTTTACAGATGAGGAAATTAAGGTTCAGAGAGGTACATCGGGCCAAATTTATAAACTAGCATGTGGTGGAATTGGATTACAATCATTTCTGACTCGTGAACCTGGTAACAGGAATCTTCAGTCCAACTTTGAAGATGATGAAATTGACAGCCAGAGAAAATGGCACACTCATCATCTTACCTTTTGAGGTGAAATGTATTCATTTCCTGGGGGTTTTCTCCTGTGCCTACTGACCCAAACATTTTCTTTGCTATCCTTTGCTTTTTCCATGTAGCCCACATTCCCCTCGTTTATGGTACCCTAAACTGAGTGAGCAGTCTGATAAAACTATGGTCAACGGAGCACTGCTGGGTGTCAAACTCATTGTCACTGGGAGCCACATAGCCTTGTGGTTGCCTTCAAAGGGCCAAGTATAATTTTAGGACTGCATAAATGTAACTACTCCTTAACTAGGGGCAAGGAGCTCAGCGCTGCTGCCAGGCAGAAACAAGGTGTCAGGCTGGATAAACAAGGTGGAGGGCTAGATTCAGCCCATGGGCCTTGTGTTTGCCACCTGTGATCTAGAGGGTGAGCCTGCTGTTTCATACATACTTTAAGCAATTCTTTATAAGGCCTGTCTAGAAGAGCAAATGAATTTAATGCCTATTTCTTAATAATATTAATCATTTTTATAGTTACAATGAAACCATCATTTATCGAGCACTTAACTGTGGGATATTATATTGGGTTCCTAAATACATGGCTTTATTTAAATCTTGAAAACAACCTGCAAGATCATTTTTATTAAATTGCCTGTAGTACCAGGGAAGAGCTCCATTGGATAAAAATAAAATTTATTTTATCCTCCCAGGGGGTCTGGCATCGACGGCCCAGACAGAACCGGGAGCCAGACCTCCTGACCTCTAACGTAAAATTAAATTCTTCATACCAGTAGTTCCTACTTACTGGTCCCCTGAAGAACTACTTGGAGAGTCTGTTAAAAATATAAAAGACTGGCCTCTTTTAGGTGGGACTGAAGTTAAATTTAAAACACTTCCCAGTAAGTCCTTAAGTACTCTAAGTCAGTAAAACTGTGGTCTCCGGGAAAACACGCTCGTCACTCCGAAGGAGTCTGAGTAAAGAGTCCTGGACACAAGTTTTAAAACATGTGAGAGGAAGAAGAAAAAGAAGAGAGAGGAAACCTGCATTTTCTGCTTTGCTAACTTTACAGTAGAATTGAAATGTAAAGAATTTTACATTCTCTGCCCTGGTCTAGTGGCTCAGTTGGTCGGAATGCTGTCCCAAACACCAAAAGGTTGTGGTTCAATCCCCCGTCAGGGCAGGTGCCGGAGGCAACTGATTGATGTTTCTCTCTCATGTCACTATTTCCTTCCCTCTCTTTCTCCCTCTCTTCCCCTTCTATAAAAATCAATAAAATATATTCTTGGCTGAGGATTTTTTTTTTACATTTTCTAAACTTAAAAAATGTTCTCACATTGTTCCCCCATTGATTTCAAATTTTCTTTAAACTTTTATGTCAGACATGGAGACATAAAAGTGACAGATTACACTGTTATACGTTCACTCTCTGGACAGAGCTGCAACTCAAAGGTAAGCGTGTGCCTGGAAGCCCTGCAGACTGACTGTGCGTTATACGAAAGTCAGTTGTAAGTAACCCCTTCCAGCACTGGATTTCTGGTTCACAGGGTGTTTCAGCTATGCATGACTTCCAGGACCTTTAAATTGTGCTTCTTGTGACAGTCTGGCCGTCGGTGGGCCTGTCAACCTGGACCAAAGCAGTAGGTGCCTGCTGCCTCCCACTCAGATTCCCAGCTTCCAACACTCAGCCTTCACTTCTTCATCCCCGGGACGTTCCGTAACTGTCGGGACTGAGCCCACACACAGGGCTTATGCTAGAATTGGAGTTTTTATAGACAATTTTTTCTTCTGATTACACAGTTGGAGGATTTTCATTGATGTTCACCTCTTAACTGACTTAACTCTGCTTCCTTCTAAAATCTCACTGCTAATTCAACTACGCACTGGGCTATTAACTGAACAGTCACTTCGGTTTTCTAACAGAGCACACTTCAGTGATTCTCCTTACCTTACTAATACCTCACGGTTTTCTTTCACTTTTCAAATACATGTTTTTATGTCAAATAGAGAGTAACGAATCTACTCTTGGCTTAGTTACTAATTAGTTGGGTGGTCTTACTCAAACTCTTTAAAATCAGTATGCCTTAATTTCTATAGCTAAAAAGCAAGATACAATAAAGTAACTTTAAAGGTCTCTTCCCATGCTAAGTATCCATGATTCTCAGATTAGGAACTAACAATTATATTCTGGAAGATTACATTAGAGACTCTTTAAAATGGTGTACTTCCATATTTTGTTGATTTAAGAAAGTATCAAAACTATATAGAAAATAAGATAAATCGATGGGCTGATAGAATGAGGAATAATTGGATAGATATGTAATAAAGCTAGTATAGTAAAATGTTAGTTGTAAGTGGTAGATATACAGATATTCACTGTAAAATTATTTCAATTTTTCTCTATGTTCAAACATCTCACAATAAATCACTGAAAATGGTATCATTAGCATGCATGATATATGTATATATATGTGACATATATACAGATATAAAATACACATATATTAAATTAAATCTGAAATACTCCAACTACTCATATTTGGAATTCTTTAAAAATAACTGTACTCGCACCATTTCTACAGCATGGCTTCCTGATCTCTCCGGCACGGTTGGCTACAGTTTTTACTCTTTAGGCTTTGCTGTGTGTTTGCAAAGGCTGTGGAGCGTTCCGTGGTGGTTCTGGAGCATGTAAAATTCTCCACACCTGCAGAACAGCTGGAGCGGCAGCTCACAGTGGCCCTGCAAAATGTGGTCTGAGTTGATCAAAAGCTTGTGAATTAACTATAAACTTTATTTTCCTGTTTGATCATGTGAGGAATAAAGAAGGGAAGTGATATGACACTGCTATATTGCTCAGTAATTCCTACCATTAAAAAATCAACACCCCATTTGAGCTTGACTGATTTATAGGATGCCTCCTCTTTGATTTATTTATTACATATGCATATCATTTAAGCTATCATTAAGAGAACTAAATCAAAAGCTTTTTGGCACTGAATTGCAGCATTTTGCTCTTTGAGCGAAAAGGCAGTGGAGACACTCGCTGTGCTCTCCCAAAGAACGTGCTACGAAATCATCACGTGCAGGTTCTGTGAAACAGTCTTTTGTCTTGCCACCTTGAAAACAGCACTTCAGATGCAGCGGAACTATGAGGGTCCCCCTCGTTCCAAGGCCTCCCAACAGGAACGGCAGTGGCACTATCTGAGGAGGCTGAACTGTGGACATGGTAACAGCTAGAAGGAGGGGCTGCTCTGCACAGTAGAGGCAGAAAGCCCAGCAGGATCAGCCAGGAGACCCAGCTCAAGTGAAAGCAGAGCCTGGGAAAGGCAATGGGACCCAGAAGAGAGTGGCCCTTTCTAGGGGCAGGGAAAACTGGCAGATGATGAATCAGCTGAAAAGACTTTTCATGTTCTAGTGGAGTGAGACACCGCTGGGGGCGTGCCTGAGCTCCCTGAAGGTTGTCGGAATGGGGTTTCTAGCAATATGAGATGGGGCAAGAGCCAGTGCTACACAGAATATGCATGCTCGCACATGCCCGTGCTCTCTCTCTCTCACACGCACACATACACGTCTGTCTGTATCTCTCATATTTACAACCAATCCTTTTCCATTTGGAAACCAATGAAGTACACGGTCACTTGAGGACAGGTCCTTGAGTGAGGCCACAGCCCCCTCCTCCCCGCCTCCATTCTGTCCCTCCCACTCTGACTCCACCTGTGCCCACGGGACTCACGAATCTGCACCTCACAACTGTCCCGGCCATCCACCTGAGACTGTGAGTCCTTGTTTTGTCACTGAAAGCTCTTGTAGTTAATGCAACACCTCCACATACCTTCAGAGCTCAGGTGAACAGATACTGTGCAAACGTTTTTCTTGCTCTTGCTATTTGATTTCCACCCACTACTGCCCAGATCATTGCACTGCAAAACCTGCAGGAGATACACAGCCCTTGCACACCAGTCCTACCATTCTGCTGGCCAGAGCTGCTCCGCTGGTCAGCATCTTCTACTCAGTGAGAGAGGCTCGCTGGTTATCTTTGGCTTTAACAGACAGTTATTTTGGGAGCCGATCACTGTCAGACTTTCTAATACACCTTATGTCCTTCCGATAATGGCACCTCTGGTTGAAAAGTGTCTGCCTGCAACAAAGCAGCATCTCACCATGGCTTTGTCAGGAAACAGAGGCAAAGCTGCCATGCATGCATGCGTAATAAGGTGTATTACGACTGTACGCCTTATGCAATCCTTACGAGAGTCTTGTAAGAAAGGTAGCTCACAGGAAATGTTGGCCTTTCCATTATACAGTTGGAATCAGACAGTTCTGGGACTTTCCCATGGGCACCTCAAATTAGTGACTCAGAGGCGCTGGGCTGTTAAAGGATGGAGTGGTCGGTTCTGACCATCTCATTTCTGCTATCGTAGAATTGTGTGATATTAACATGCTACTTGTCTAAGTGACTTTCTTAAAATGTTCTTGAATACTGGCCTCTTGCCTCATTCAGAAGTTGGGTTTGTACTCCAACACAGTCAACAGAGGCTGACAGAAACACACACGCAGCTGCAGAGCGAGGGAAACAGCCAGCATTTGCTATGTCCCGATTAGTGACTAGATGCTTCATAGGCATTACTTCAATGGCAACTCAGAACAGTTCTTTAGTATGGGTACTAATATCTGAGTCTTACAGGCATTAAGATGAGATTCAGAAATTACGTTCATACACCTGCTAAGGAACAGACACGGGATTCGAACTCTCTTCGATCTCCAGACTGGATGATCTTTCTAACACACCCTTCTGGATCCCAAGGTGTTTGGAATACACGATCCTGGAAATGCCAGCCAACTTGGGAATGTTTGAGATGCCTTCAAACAGACCTGGCAAACGACTGTCCAGAAGAATAATTCTTTTTTTAATGGTCTTAAATGTTAACCTTCTCCCCAGCTTTTTAAAGATATAATTGAGATCAGCACTAAGTTGAAAGTGAACAATTCTTATGGCAAAGAAATGTATCAATTTAAGGCTCAGACTATATTGCTTAAGCTAAAATCATTTAACAGTTTTCCCCATATATTGATTCCAATTCTATCCCCACCATTCCCCACCTATCACTTGAAGGCTCACAAAAAGTGACTCTTCTGATTTATTGCATTTTAGTTATTTGAAAAGAGCTATTTTCCTCTGAATTTTGCTTCTTTGGGTTAAACATCTACAGTCCATTTTAGATGATATACTAGCAAATGACCTACCACTTGATTGACCTATTGCAGGTAAAATGACCTATTACCTGAGAGAAATTTAGAACTCAGAGAAAATTTTCATGTATGATATTTTATGTCCATAATATTGATGCAAAAACTGAGAGCAGGCATAGCTAAGTAAATTTTAAATAAAAATTAGGCTCTGCTTCTTCTAAGAATAAAACTACAACAAGGATGGCAGCTACGCTCTTGCATGTACACGCATGAGGAGTGGTTTCAGCCTCACTGAAACTCTTGAGAAGAACCCACTGTAAAGGGTTTTTAATGGGCAGCCAACAGGCTCATGGCTGATAAATGAAACACAGAATCTCTTGCTTATTTATTTTGATATCCCAGAAGTATCTTATACATAATGAAGATCAATGAATACTTGTTGAATAAATGCTTTTCTTTATAATCATGACAGACATTTTGAGAATCAATCATTATAATTTAGGATTTGGTTTTCCTACTTTATTAGTTTCCTAGTATTTCTGTAAGAATTTCTGAAACTCAGATGGCTTAAAACAACAGAAATTCATCCCCTCATAGTGGTAGACTCTAGAAGTCAGACATTAAGGTTTTGGAAGCGCCATGCCCCCTCCTAAACCTATAGGGGTGGATCCTTGACTCCACCCGATTCTGGCAGCCTCCCCTAGCTGTTCCTTGGCTCACAGCTGTTTGTAGCTGATCGAAGTTTCTGGTCCTACAATCATGTGGTATTTTCGCTCCCTACATCTATCCCTATGTGTCCTATAAGGACATCAGTCATGTTGGATGAAGGGCCCATCCTACTGCAGTATGGCTTCATCTTAAACAAAGTCCCATTTTAAGGGACTTCAATACATTTTTGAGGAAACACAATTCAACACACAACACTCACTAACATGAAAAGCCTACAATAATAAAAGGATGTACCTAACGTATTCCTGTGTATGTTTGTATGATGGGCACACTTCATCTGTGCCCGAGTCCAACAGCTAATTGTATCTGCAAGTTCATTTCTCATGCAACGGTAGCTTTCATCCACCAGAACAGGCCCACAGAAAGACACGGGCATAATCTGGGACCACGCCTCCGTTCAGTCAAAAGTCAAAATAAATTGGGATTTAGGATATGTAAGGAGGTTACCTCAATCTGTTTCTCTGAATCACTTGTAGAATTAATAAACCATCATTCCGCTCAATTGGTGAGATAAGAAAATCAAACTCCATGAAGGGTTCTCTTTCTGAAGTCCACTGTACCTTCGATAGCTAGACTTTAGGGGGTCCGTGCACATCCTGAAGCTGTACAAAGCATGTCTGTGTGTGAGCATGAATGCATTTTTCTTGGAAAACATTCCTAGCTTTCTTCAGAGCCAAGTAGTCCATTGCCCTCCCAAAGATGAGAATCACTAATCACTGACCTAGAATAGATAAATCAAGATGGCTCTAGGCAAAAGAAGAAGGAGAAAGAGGAGGAGGGGGAGGAAAGGAAAAGAAAGAAAAGAAAAGGAATGTAGGCTACAGCATGTCTCCATGACTTACCCCTTGGTTTTCTAACTTTAAATCTTTGTGGTAGAGGGGCCCATATTCTTTAAAACTTTTAATTTCAGTGCACTAGAGCCATAGGTTTATTTCCTTCTAAGCTTTGTAACTTTCAACTACTTTTCCAGATTTATATCACGTCTATCCCATTACTCTTTTCCTCATCACCATAAGCTCTGCTTTGCAAATAATGGTTAGATTTCTCACAATCAAATCTATAATGAAATTTAATGATAACACTGAGCCAGTGTTATGTTTCATTCATCAAATATTTAGTTGGTCTTATTATGTTCTTTCAAGACACCAGATCAAGAAATAGCAATATAAAGATTTTTTAAAAGGACTGGTCTTCTCATCTTGCACTGCTCACAATTTCCCACCATTAAAAAAAGCTCAATGTGCATATGAATCTCCCTAGGCTCGTGGTTAAAGTGCAGATTCTGGGGTAGGTGGAGGGGGAATTCTGAGATTCTAGGTGGCACGTCGGCTGAGACAATGTCTCACACAGCAAGTGCCCAGCATGGCCCTTCTCAACCAGCTGTGGGACAGACGTCCAAAGGCTCTCACCATCCACTTCAGGTAACAAACTTTCTTCGCTCTGATGCCTCTAGAATGGTGCTGGTTATCTGCCAGCCTTGAGAGAATTGGGAAAATAATCTTCAAATCAGTTTCTGTCTTCTTGTTCAAGTAGAAACTTATATCAGGATTGAATTCAGGTGTAAGTAACAAGAGTCTGTTCAGGGATTTAGACAAAGAGAGGCTATTTATCTTGGACAGTGGGAGTCAGGAATCAGCTGGGGGTGCAGCACTCCAGGGACGGGCTCCTTCTTCCCTCCAGCCAGTCTCGGCCCGCACAGGCAGGGCACGCACAGGCAGGGACGCGCAGACGTGGTCTCAACGTGGAGGGAGGGCTGCTGCTGCGGCAGGCTCACACCTGCTTTCCAGGCGGAAGCAAGAAGAAGTGGGAATAGAAACATCTGAAGGACAGTGCCCCTAATAAATGTCCCCTTTTAAAGGTTTCCCAGCAGGTAATCTCAGTGGCTCCAACTCATCTTTTTGTGTAGGACTGAGTCCCGTGATCACCCTCAACTCTAAGTGAAAATAGGAACACAAGTACTCGAACTCAAGCTTTGGAGCTTCTACAGGAGAAGATAAGAAAGAAGTTGCAAATGGCTTTGAAAGAGTCAATCCACAGCCTTTGCCACGCTCGTGAAATTCCACGGTCACAAGCAAAACAAGAATTACAGTGTTAAACTTTAAAACAATAGCATGCAGTAAAGCTTCTTTTAAGATGTCCAGACTTTCTAGAACTTCATGGTTGGGATATCAGATGCCGCCTGTCCTGATGACGCACAGGTCTGGCTGCCTGAGCCGCCCGCCTGCTGCAAGTGCAAGTGCGTTCCCCCCTCCCCCGTCTCCCAAAGTAACTTCCTCAGCTCCACAAACTCCCTTGTAAATAGAAATGACACCTTAAGGCACATGTAAGCGTATATATTCCACTTTTCCCTGAATATAAAATTATTTAAAAGAACATGAAATTGTGAGTAATCTTAATATCCTCAGTTAATTACAGACAAATAAACCATTTGGAATAGATTATTTTAAGCTTTCCTTTTCCATTTAAAAATCAAGTTCTGGTATTTATAGTTAGTTGTCTGTCTGGCTTAAAAAAAAAACAAGTCCATCGAAAGATGCAATGAAGAGGTGAGGAGTAGAGAACGGATGCCCGGGTGCTCACACGTGTTAGTGCCGTCGGCCCTCATGACAACACAGCAATGCGCTGAGGTCACCGCGTGTTCCATTTCCCTAATGAGAAACCGAAGTTCAGGGAAGTAACTGCTGAGGCTCACACAGCTATGAACTGCAGGACTGAACTTGAACACACACACACACACATACATATATGAAATATTAACCAGCCATAAAAAAGAAGGGAATCTTGCCATTTGCGATAACATGGATAGACTGACAGACTATTACGCTAGGTGAAGGAAGTCAGACGGAGAGAAGCAAATACCATGCAGTTTCGCTGATGCGTGAAATCTAAAAACAACACAACGAGTGGACCAACAAAATAGATAGAACAGAAACAAACTCACAGATAGAGAAGACAAACTGACGGTTGCCGGAAAGGAGCGGGTGGAGGAATGGGCAAAAAAGGGGAAGGGAATTAAAAAGTGCAAACTTTCAATTATAAATAATCCATGGGAATATAACGTACAGCACAGGGGGCAGAGTCAGTAATATTGTAATAGTTGAGTACAGTGACAGTTCCTAGACTTATTGCCTTGATTATTTCATAAGGTATCTACGTGTTGAATCTCTGTGTTGCACACCTGAAACTAATACAATCTCGCATGCCAACCTCAATGAAAACATAAACCATAAAAATTTAAAGAAAGAAAGACTGCTCCAGTGGGGTAAGAGATAAGAAGACAGTGATTCAAGCAATATGTTAAGTACCTGAGGTTCTAGGGGAGCAAAGAGGAAAACAGTTATTGACATCACTTGTGAAAAGCATAATAAACCAGTAACTCACTTATTTAACATCCATTCCAAATGAATAAAACATTAGGCTTCAGTCTGTAAGTAAAGCCCACTCTTCCTGAAAACTTCCGGCTTTGAAATGAAGCATGTTAAAAGAATACAGACAGGGAGGCTAGCTCCAAATGAGTGGAGATGCTGCACTTAAAAAAAAAATATGGTTTTGATTGTTAAGAGAAAGGATGAACAGCTTATGGTGTCCAAGTTTTCATGTTTAGAAGAGACAGCATAGGTAGCAGCATGGAAAGTGCACGTGTGCGCAGACAAAGAGTTAAAGGCTGAGCAGGAAGTGTGGCGTGCAGAGCCGAAGAAGTGATGGCCTCTGGGAGCTGGCAGGAAGTGCAGAGGCTGCAGACAGGAATTAGAAGTATTTGATAGCGCAGAGGAAAGCTCAGCACAGAAGGGGAAGAGTGTAAACACAAAGGTCACGAGGTCAAGGCAGGGCCCTGCGCCCTGCTGGCTGCAGGCAGGGACGGAAACGGCTATCCGGGCACCAGCCGGACACAAAGCCCCTCCATCCCTAAGCAGCGGCCTCGGCAGGAAGCCCAGATCATGTCATTGTGTCCTCTTTCTCTCCCGTGTTGTGGATGGATTTTATGGCTAAACTTCAGACAGAAGGCATGCAGGAAGAAAAATTATGGGGCCTAGAGCTTTGGAAACAGAAGAAAGATTGCCTTGAGCCTCTGCCTCCTACCAGCCTTTCCTGCAGGTCAGGCTTTAAGGCTAATAATGTTCATTCCAGTTTTAGAGCCTGGAACCCAAAATGTGAATTTTGATATCAATATCTAAAGAACTAGATTGGCGCAGTTAATACGTTTTTTTCATTCAAAACTAATTGTCAGAGCTGGATGCAGCCTGAAACTCAGGGTGAAACCTCAGGGTCTCTCAGGTTCTCCTCTGGGTACAGTGTGACCACATGATGAGTTTCCCTCCAAAGGAAGGCAAGTAGAAGTCAGAGCGCTACATCCCAGACAGGGTTTCAGGACAGTGGGGGTCCTCGCCCCACACGCTCACCTTCCATGTTGTGGGCGCCAACGCTGAGAGCACGGTGCCTTTGGAAACACCGTGATGAAGGTGGCTACCCCTGCAGAAAATCCCTGGCCACCCCGGACCGTCATCTTGGAAAGGAATAAACTTCAACTTTGACTCACTGAGTTGGCAGGATCTCTGCTAAAATAGCTTATTCTAACTAATGCTAGAGAGGCTGGTCTTTATAACAAGTCATGGGAAGTCATTTAAAGAGTTTAAACAGAGAAATATATCATCAAGTCAATATTTTGAAACGTCTCCTCTGTTTGCAAAACGGAGAATACATTGGGGTTGGCTGAGAAAGAATTAGGGGGAAAAACAGAAAAGCTACTGCAGAAGCCCAAGTGAGAATATGGCTTGAAACATCGGAAACAGAGGAGTGGATGGACTCAGGAGGTGTAGAGTGATGTTGATAGACTTCGGTGCTGTACAGAATGTGGAAAATGTACAGGTAAGTATCTACAAAGACGTCTACTTCTCAGGCTTTGGGCATTCATTCTCTCGGCAAGGAAACACAGAGAAAAAGTCCCAAGTTCACATTCGGAAAAAATGTACAAAGAGATGTCCTTATTATGTACAAAGGGAAGTCCGTGGTTCTACAAAAATCAAAGGAGAGTTAGAAGGACCTAACAGTTAGCCTTCTCAAGGTGCCCCTCTGAAATAGTGTGCTAAAGGCTAAGGTACTGAAGCCTGGAGCGGAACCCGTTCCTTCGGTAACTCACTGAGTCTCACAGAGGATGACTGTTTTACTCTTGGTTCCTCAATTTTGATCTGCAGCTTGGGGAAATAATCACATCGGCTGCATAGGTTTGCAATGAGGACGAACTGCAAGAATCCCTCTGACACATGCAGAAGGACGTCACCCTCGGTGAGGACTCACTCACTCACCGCTGCTTCTCACGCCGCAGCCACATAATCACATCCCTTACCCGGGGTTGTAAGTGTCGTCAGCTGACCATGTGCTCTTAGGAAGCGAAACATACTCAGCTCGGGTATTAGTACGTTTAGAACGCACACTGCACACAGGAAAGTTAACTTCACGGACCTACTTGATCACCGAATGTCTTAGGCAACGCTGAACACTAAGGATCCTGGGTTTTTCTACTCTCATTTTGGCCCCTTTGTTTTCAGGCCTGTTTTTTGTTTTGTTTTGTTTTGTAGGTTTGTTTTAGATACGAACTCTTGACCCTTTCTTACAGGACTCTGCATTCAACCCCCACCATACAGGTAATATTCTTCCATAACCACCTAAGTTTCAACCTGTTCCCATCACTCCTAAACTTAGCACCCGTCTATAAATACTCTCTCTCTCCAACTCCTCCTCGTATCTTGCTGTCCGGTGCAGCATAGGAGAGCCTCAGCTCACATCACTTGCAGCATGATTAAGAGAGGTGTGTAGGGAGAACTAAGACTTTTTTAATGTTACTATAACAGCAATACACACAATTAGGGAAGTAACCTCTCCATGAAAACTAGACACCTAAATTCAAATGTTCCTTGGAGAGCACTGTAATACAATGTTTTGAGACTACATAGAGGAGACCCTTTCGAGGTATCAGCTCTGTTCTCGACGAAGTAATTCTCTACTTTTTCCTTGGGGAAAAAAATCCTGGGTTGCACTGCAAGCCAGGCTTCCATCTACCGGCTTGCACTAAGAAGTCTTTGCCCAAGTTGCAGAGAAAAAATAGGGGGAAGTGTTCTGCGTCAAGAGGTCTATTTTCGAGCTTTCTACCACCAGACCAGCTCCCTGCCTGTCCACAGGTGGCCTGAAAGAACGCTCCCATGCGTCATAATCAGAGTGGCTAGAAACTCTGATGTCGGGACCTACGAATAGATGTGCCAAGAAAAAAAAAATGCACCAAGGAGCAAAGAAAAATAACAGCCATGAGAGCGGCAGGAAATAGAAGAAAATAAGAGGAATTCTTCCATGAAATAGATTACATTTTTGACTGCCACAAACTGTGAAATTAGAGAAACTATTTCCTCCACGAAATAAAAGCTCAAAGAGGTTATAAAGACTCAAAGACAAGCTGATATACGAAGAAGGAAATAAGTACTGGATGGCAGGCCCTATTAGAAGAAAACAGCGAGGCCCAGTAAGGATGGCAAAAGTAGCGGCGTTCAGGAGGGGATGACAAGCTCCGCCAGGGAACGGCGACTTGGACAAAAGCCGAGGAGAAACAGGAGCGACGCAAGGCCACTGACCACACAACGCTGGAGAGCTTCTGCAAGCCAGTCCTGCCACTGTT
>PVKM010036687.1:0-14699 GCA_004027735.1 Carollia perspicillata | reverse complement strand
TTTTTTTGTCTTGTCGCGCCTGTTATGTGTATGGGGGTGGAGCCTTAGGTGTTCACCAGGGCAGGGAAACCCAGTCTCTGGATTGTGATGCTGTATGTGGGGGCGGGGTCCAAGAGGGAACAATGGTGCTTTCCCTGCTTTCTGTTAGATTTCAGTCCCTTCTGCCACTTTCCCCAAGCAAACTGGGCCCTTCTGGTGCTGCTTCCCAGGTGGGTGGATTTGTGTACGTTCTAGGACCCAGTGGGTCTCTCCAACAAACTCTCCTGTGAGGCTGGGAGTCTCTCCCTGCACGTCAACCCCCACAGGTGTTTTCAATCGGTGTTTTGAGGCTTTATTTCCCCGAGCTGGGACTCTGGGTTGCGGGGTCTGTCCTGCTCCCCAGTTTCACCTGGTTTATCTGCAGTGAATGTGGGACCACCCGGTCAGCCAGCCACCTTGCCTGCCGTGCCCCGCTTCACAATCGCCACCTCGCTGGGTCTGCCCGTTGCCACCCTGCGCCCGGGGTCTGCCAGCTGCTGCCTTGTGCACCTGGTGCCTCCACTTTTTTTGCCTCTACCCCTCTCCGCCCAGCCATGCAACTCCACCCCTCCTACTGGTCTGGATGAATGTGTCTATTTTAACTCCTTGGTTGTTGGACTTCCATACAGTTCAATTTTCTGATAGTTCTGGTTGTTATTTTATTTCTAAATTGTTGTCCTTATTTTGATTGTGCGAGGAGGCACAGTGTGTCTACCTATGCCTCTATCTTGGCTGGAAGTAGTTATGGTTTTTTTTGTAATGAGAACACCTGATACCTATTCTCTTAACAAATCCCCAGTATTTAATACTATAATGATACTATAGATGATTATAGTATTATTAACTATAATCATCATACTGTATATTAGTTTCCCAGACTTATTTATCCAACATTACTGCAGTTTTGTGCCCTTCGACCAGCATCTCTCCATGTACCTCGCCTGCTGGTCCCTGGTAACTACCATCCTACTCTCTTCTTCTATGTATTTGACTTTTGGGGTTGTACATATTTGTGAGATGATTCAGTTTTTTTTTTCCTTTCTGTACGTGGCTCATTTAACTTAGTACCATGTCTTCCAGATTCATTGCAAATGACAGGATCTCTTTCTTAAGACTGAATAATATTCCATCACATCTATCACATTCTTTTCATTCATCGGCAGACACTTAGGGCGTTTCCATGTTTGACTATTATGAAGAATGCTGCAGGGGCTGGGGGGTGCGGGTGCCTCTTTGCAATGTTGACGCATGTCACCTGGCTGCGTACCCGGAAGGCGGCCTGCTGCAGCCTCTGGCAGGTCTGTCCTTAGGGTTCTGAGCAGCCACCGTTCTGTTTCCTTAATAGCTGTATCCATGCACGTTCCCACCGACAGTGTGCAGAAATTTCTTTTCTCCGCATCCTCTCCAATATAATTGTTATTTTTTATTTTTATTTTTTGATAATAGTATGGCACCTATTACTTATAAGCCTACCTTCATGAGGTTTACAGTCTAGTTGAAGAACTTTTACACACTTTAAACATGTATGTAATGATATAAGGCAGTATATAACCAAAACATGGCATACATTACCAATCTTTGATTTAGAAAAAGGTGTGACATTTTACCAACTGGAAAAGCTGGAAAGGCTTTCAAAGGAGACTTACACTCTTAATTACTGTCAGAGTAGAATAAGGATGAGCTCGGGCTTTGTAATCAAACAGATATGTTTGGAGTTCTGGCCCTGCCACCTCTAACTATGTAATCGAGGACAAATTATTTCAATTCCTTATGCTTCAGTTCTTCTCAGTTTCTCCCTTTATGCACCATACTGAGTACTTAGCCACAGGGTGGTCTGGAATGTTAAATGAGGCATGAGAGCGATTAGTGGAGTTCTTGACCTTGGTGGGTACTTTATACGTGTGGCGGTGGTAGTAGGAAATGCTGTCATTGAACAGGGCAGAGAATGAACGTGAAGCTACACAAAGATTGATTTTAATGCACCCCTACTTTGTTATTTATGAACTTGTTATAATTTTAAAGAAAGCAGTCAGGAGCTCAATAAATACCACTTGAAGACTGTGATCATCATGCTTTATTTGCTATACTTTATTGAACTTTTTAATTAAATACCAAGGAGTATTCAGGCTAAATTATTACATTTAAGTAAGTATCAAAGCCAAAAGGCATCCATGAATCATAATTCTTTGTAGGGTAGACAAATTTAAAAAAATACATTTTATACCACAAGATTTATTTTAAAATCAATTTATTTCCTAATGTTCTCTTAATGTTTTTTACTTTAATCCATTCCCTTCAGATATAATTTAACTTTATATAATTTTGTCTCTTTTATAAAATTCTATTTATTGTTCTCATAATAGCAAACATACAGTTGAATACAAAACACAAAGCCATCAACAGTGAAGTTATTAATATACCTATAAAATACACATGATTGAATTAGAGGCATTTACATTTCTGACAGATAATCCAGAGGCAAATATGTTGAATAATAAAAACTTGCTTTGGTGCTCTATTAAATTATTGAAAATCCAAATGGTAAACGTTAGTATATTATAAGGCTTGAATATTTATTATATTCCTTCCACTTTTGTATTTTTCTCTCATTTAACAAAAATATTATCATTTTCATAACCTGGCTATATCATATCATAAAGCATTTTTAAGGAATAATTTCATCATCAGATCTCAGGCTGCTTTCTCTTTAACCATCAGTTGGTTTCTGTTTTCAAAGTTTTGGTACTATCAGCATTTACTCCCCAGTGAAGCAAACTCCTAT
Organism: Carollia perspicillata; assembly: GCA_004027735.1. Taxonomy (NCBI): domain Eukaryota; kingdom Metazoa; phylum Chordata; class Mammalia; order Chiroptera; family Phyllostomidae; genus Carollia; species Carollia perspicillata. The sequence continues at coordinate 11,899 of PVKM010036687.1, read as the reverse complement.
TTTGGAAACTGAGAAAGAATTAATTAGTTCAAGTTCATAAGTGGCACTTGAGTGGATGAAGGGAAATTGATCCAGGAGGCATACATCAATGAGTCAAGGTTAAGGCACAGCATGGATAAAGGCCAGCGAAGACAAAGAACGCTGCCATCAGCAGGGCTAGAGATAAGGGCTTAGTATCACCTTAGAGGGGAAAGGGGGCTCTTCAGGACAGTGTATTGAGGGGCAGCATCATGAGCAAGATTCCTTCTTGGTGAGCAGAGTCAGCACTGGCTACCAAGTCTCCTATAATCTGATGTTGTAGGTGTCACTTTGACAGGAACTCTCAGTGGAGATCTCCCCTGATGTTTAGGCTCTGACGGGTGGTCCCTGACCACGAATGGGATATTCCTTCTCCTATGAGGAACTCTTGGACTTCAGGATGGGAGTAGGGGTCAAAGGGAGTCCTTTATATCTAAAGAGCCTATGGACTAATGACAGGCTGATTTCTTCAGCTATTTATTATCCTTTAGCCATGATCTTTTTCTGAAGCAGGCCCTTTCTAGTTACAGCTATGTCCTTGAGTTTGGCATTGACAATTGTTCCTAAAATCCTGGCTCTACGGTACTCCTTGGTAATCCATTAGACACACAAGGAGAAACATTACTCTTTAGGTCACTGGGACTACATTTATTGAATTTCTGTTTTAAGGTATTAAATACTTAGTCAGTCAACCTGAGCACACATTGAGTATCTAGCACTATATTAGATGCTGTAGGCAGGCAGAAAAGATACAACAGATGATGCTCGAGTCCCAGTCTAATTTTGAAATTTTGATATAGGAAAAATAAATGTAAATAAAAGATCCCTTGATATGAAACATAAAAATATGAAAATTAATATAGAACATTTTGTGTATGTACCAGTCTATCACTGATCACTCATATCATTCATTTATCAGATATTTATTGCACACACATGACACATAAGACCCTAGGCTAGTGTTTTGATGTTACAAACTTTCAATATAACACAGCCTGCTCTTAGATTGCTCATAATCTACAAATAGTTGTAAAAAATAGACAAGTAATTATAATACTTGCAATGTGCCAAGTAACTGGCACATCTGAGACTGGTATAACTAAGAGAAGCAATTATTTGGTGAAATTTGTGTTGTGGCTTAAAAGAAGGGGAAGCTAAAATAGGAGGACATATACTGAGGGGTTTCAGGCAGCTGAGAAACTCAGAAGACAAAAGAGATCCTTTCTGTGTTGGTTACCTAATGCTGCATAACAAACTCGCACCAAAATCACATGATTAAAACTACAGTAATCATTGGTGCCTTTCATGGTGTCTCTGGGTGTGGAATTTGGGGTTCACTTGGCTGGCAGTTTCTGGCTTGGGATCTCGTGAGGTTGTAGTCACGTGCTGGCCAGAACACCACTCATCTGAAAATTTGACTAGGGCCAGATTATTTGCTTCCAAGGTGGCCAACTTATGTGACTGATGAGTTGATTCTGGCTACGGCTGAGGTCTCAATTCCTTTCCAACTAGTCTAACCATGGGCCACGTTAGTGTCCTTACAGTATGTGGCCCACTGGTGAGCCATCCAAAAGACCACGGTGAAACCTGGGATATGGGCTGAGACCTCAGACGTCAGTTCTTCTGTATGAATTTTATTGCACTAGTCAATATGGGGAGAGGCCTTATAAAAGGATAAAGATCAGAAGGCGAGGATATTGGAGGCCATCTTCAATGTTAGCTACAACACCATCCAAAAGAGAATGATTTAAAGCCAGAGGCGGGTAGGATTGAGGGTGGGAGGTGGCGGGGGAGTGGGGAGGGGAAAGCAGTGGCAGGAAAATGGAGAACTGTACTTGAACAACAATAAAAAAATAAAAGTGAAAAAATATATATGACATAGTTGGTTTTGGAAATATTTGCAGACCCCCATCAGTGGTGTCTTTGTTTACTGCCCAGCTAGAATGTGAGAACTGTAAAAGCAAAGATGGTGTCTTTAATCTCTGTTGCATTCCTCAGTGCCCAGAGCACCAACTGGTGAATGATAGATACTTCATGCATTTCTTGAAGAAGTGAATTAGTAAATGTGTGAATGAATATGATCTGAAAGATAAATAAAAAATAGCAAAACTACAGCATAAAGCTTGAGTCAGGAGAATGTGAGAAGCTACATAAATGAGCCAGAGTCAGGATGAAATCCAGAAAGGAACATGAGGTGGATAATGAGAATTATCAGTGTTGCCCAGTATTAACCAAGGCTTTGTCTGGCAGGCCTGGTTATTCCAGTCACTCAGAAGTGTACTTCATAGTATATACAGGACAATCATTCGATGCAATAGTCCTCAGAACAGTCAGAGCCTTAAGATCGTCAAGACAGACCTCCGAATCACATCTCTGAATTAGCCATCAAACAAGCCTCGCCTCTAAATGTTGTCACAGGGGTCACTGCCCTGAGACATTTACTGTCTGAGACATTTACTGAGACAAACTGCTGCTCCTCACCTTAGAATTTCTTTGGTGAAAATGACAAAGAATTTGGAGTCAGTTATTTGTTGGATTATTTGTTCCCCACAAGAATGATAGGCTATGTCCAGGCCACCTGCACTGAAGCCCCAAGTAGATCCTATGGCTCAATAAGAAGCAAAGGAGGCCACAGGCAATAATGTAGTTATGATATGTAAGAGATCCTGAGCCATTAGGCCTGAGTAATGCAGGCTGCTAGGCCCCTGCTGCCCCTGCCCAGCCCAGCCCTCTTAGAAAAGTGTAAAAGGCAGCAAGCATATCTATGGGATCTTCTGACCTGTGGGCTTTAAACTCTGCACAGCTGCCAGCACGCCAAATTTTGGGAGTGCATCCCAAGAACAAGGAGCCTCGAGAGCCAAGTCCACTCACACCATGTGCATCCTTCATCTCACACAGCCTGTTTGCTGGTTCCATACTAAAGCAAGGAGAAAGCGGCCTTAAGTGCCTGGGTCAGCAGTCTCTTGTCCCTCAGACCTGGACCAGCCTCTGTGGTGTGTCCTTGCTCCAACCCTGAGCACAGGACTAACTAATCCAACACCATTTCTGTACAAACAAAACTGTAAAGGCACGGAAAACACGAAAGGTGGTGTATCATCCTTTTTTTCTTCTCTTAAATTATTTGAAGGAAATGTTACAGTTATTCCTAATAGCTGCATTAAATAGGAGAAGTGAAATACTTTTCCTTCTATTCATGATGCAGTCGGGAAGCTGGCAGGGGTGGCATTTGTCAGGTGAAACCCGCTTCCCTCTCATTTGCTTCCCTCCTGAACTGGGCTAAGGAGATACCTCCACGCTCAGAAGCACCACGAAGGAGCAGAGGCAAGGCCGGGATGGAGCCGTTATGCTGGGGAGAAAGGGGCTCAGGGTAGAGTCCATATGTACAGTAGCTAAATCTAAAGCCCTCTATTTTCTTTTATTAAAAACAAGATTGCCATAATCTTTTCAAATAAAAGGGCTAAGATTTGTTTTCTATACTGTTATTACCACTTTTGAAAGGAAGGGAGTCCAAAAGCTGTGCTAGGGGTGTCCACATTCCAAGGAGGGTGTATGCCCCAACCTGGGGACAAGGTCAGAAATGGTCCCTCTGAAACTGAAAGGAATAGAGTCAGCACGTATTCACATACGCCCTCACCCCGCCCATGCACCCTCACTCAGCTTTTCCCTACAACCCACTTGGTGCTGGAAATAGATCAATAGACTGCTCTGTCAGACTTATGCAAGGCTTCCAGGCTCTCAAGCCTCTCTCAGGCTGATGTTCGGAGTGGGAGTTTACCTAAGGGGTTAAGAGTTGAGGTTTCACGGGTCTGTCGGCACATAAAGAAACTCTATGGAGTAGAAATGTTAAGAAAACAAAGGAGATTCTGGACTGTAACAGTCTTTGGGTTCTCCATTTCCTGAGTCACTCGTCAGGTATGCTCCCCTACTCAGATCTCCACTCCACCCCCCCCATCCAGCTCTGCCCATAGCACCAGTTTTGTCCGATACACAGTTTTGGAAAGGAACACCATTTGAATAGTTTTTGATTCAGAACCATGTCAGTGATTCTGAATCACTGACTATAGGTCCTTCTCTGACTTTAGTGACTCAGCCTTGCAGTGACTACCTTCCTTCCACTGACTCTCAGGCTCCCAACCTCCACCTTGAGTCCCTACCGTGGGTCTCCCTGAGTTTCCTGTCTGGTCACTGACAAGGTGGTCTCTTCCGAGTCTTGCCTGACCTGCCTTAGCCTCTTAATTTTGGGCTGCTTCTTCCTGTTTCTCAAGTCTGTTGCATAACACCATTGCAGAAGAAGGCTTTTTTGAGGGTACTTTTTCCAGTTTTATTATGATATACTTGACAAACATCACTGCATAAGTTTAAGGTATAAAACATGATGGTTTGATTTATATATGTTGTAAAATAATTACTGCAATAGGTGTAGTCGGCATCCTTTTTTATTTTTATGACAAAAAGTCCAGCTATTGTTGATATAACAAGAATGGTGTGTGTGACATTGATGTAACCTGGCAGCCAAGGAGAGTGGACTGGAATGTGCATGCATGAACAATGACGACTTCACTGTACTAGTCAGTGAGAACAATAGATGCCACTGAGTGAGCACATGTACGGTGTACTGTCACATTCAAAATAACTGAGTGAGTAGAGCAATGAATCTGCATCAGATTTTTCATTCAGCTTGAACATTCCTGCACAGAAACTATCTGAATGACTCAGAAGGCTTTCAGGGATGATGCAATGAGTGCAGCACAAATAAAAGTGTGGCACAAATGCTTCAAAGATGGTCAAGAGTCTGTTGAAAGTGACCCACGCTCTGGAAGGCCTGCAATGAGCAGAACACCTGAGAATGTTGAATGTGTATGGGCTGCAATCCACAAAGATCAGCAACTGACAGTGTGAGAACTAGAAGCTGATCTGGGAATTCCAAAAACTACTGTGTCTGAGACTTTCGGCCAGGATCTTGACTCAAAATATGCCGTGGCAAAATGTGTGCTGAAGTTGCTAATGGCTTGATTCAAACAACTACCAGTAAGCCAGATTTCCTCAAGAAGGTCATAACCAGAGATAAATTGTAAAAGCATGGCTATGATCTAGAAATGAAGGCCCAGTTTTCCCAATTGAAGTCTCCTGGTTCCCCATACCCAAAGAAGGCAGAGCAAAGTTGTAGCAAGATCAAGGCCACATTAACAGTGTTTTTGATAGGGATAGTGTTGTCCAAATCAAGTACACCCCTCTAGACCAAACAATTAATAAGGAGTACCACCTTAATGTTCTTCATTGTTTGAGAGATGCCATATGACAAAAACAGCTGCAGCTATGGGCAACTGGTGATTGGCAGTTTCATCATGACAACACGCCTGCTCAGGCATTGCATCTTGTGCAGAGGTTTTTGGCAAAACATCAAATCACCCAGGTGACTCAGCCCCCTACAGCCCAGATTTGGCACCCTGTGACTTCTGGCTTTTCCCAAAACTAAAATCACCTTTAAAAGGGAAGAGGCTTCAGACTTTTGATGAGATTCAGGAAAATATGGCTGGGCAACTGATGGTGATTCCAACAAAGGATTTCTCAGTATTTTGAACAGTGGAAGAGATGCTGGGAGAACTGTGTGAGGTCCCAAGATGCCTACTTTGTAAGGACTGAGGTGTCATTGTCCTATGTACAATATTTCTTGTATTGTGCATCTACTCCTATAAATATCTCTATTTTTCATATTATATGGCTCCATATGTACTGGATAGACTTCATATAATGTAAAATATACATTTTTAACACTTTCAAGTATAAAATGCAGTGGCATTAAATGCATTATTGTGCAACAGTCCCCACCAGCTCTCTCCAGAACGTTTTCATCTTCCCAGACTGAAAGTCTACACCCTTTGCCACTTCCTTCCCTCCTCTGCCCAGCTCCTAGAAACCACCCTTTGACTTTGCATCTCTGTGAATTTCACTGTTGCAAGTACCTCATATAAGTGAAATTATACAACATTTGTTCTTTTGTGCCTGGTGTTATTTCACTCAGCATAACATCCTCAGGATTCATCCATATTGCCAGAATGTTCTTCCTTTTTAAGGCTGAATTACATTCCATTCTATGTATATACCCCATTTTGCTCATCCACTTTGCTTATCCAACTTTGAGTTGTTTCCACCTTTTGGCTATTGTAAATACACTTGCTGTGAACATGGACATACAGATATCTGTTCAAGATCCTGCTTTTTGATTATTTTGGGTGTATACCTAGAAGTGGAATTGCTGCATCATAAGATAATTCTACGTTATTGTTTTAATAGGTGCCATACTGCTTTGCATTCCCACCAACAATGCACAAGGGCCCTGAATTTCTACACATCCTTACCAACACTTTTTTTCTGTTGTTGTCAGTTTATTTATTTATTTGTTCATTTATTTATTTTTATAATAGCTATGCTAATGGGTATGAAGTGGTACCCAGGGGGTTAAAAAAATGACCGGTGTTCATGGTTCAATACCAGAGACTATGATTTAATTGTTTGGAGGGGACATCTTGTCAACGATATTTTTAAAGCTTCCCCAAGTGATATTAATGTGAAGCCTGGGTTGATAACCTCTAATATATTCCTGGCTTATGCTACCTGACTTCTGCCCTATAATCGCAGGCTGCCTTCCTGGTATTACATGAAGAGACAGAAGTCTAGAGAGACTTGCCAAGTACACATGGCAGTAACTAACAAGGTCTGTCTGACTCCAAACCCCATGTTCTGTCCCCTGTGTCCTAATTGCACCCTAAAGGGTGATTTTCACAGAGTGTCCATGCAGTCTATCAGTACAGAGCACACTAACTCCTTGGATCCAGTTCGTGGGGTGTACTCATTTCCTGGGGCTATTCTAACAAATTGCCATAAACTAGATGGTTTAAAATAATAGAACTTTAGTTTCTCACATTTCTAGACACCAGAGTCTGAAATCAAGGCATCTGTAGGGTTGGTTCTTCTGGAGGCTCTGAGAATCCCTTCCATGCCTCTCTCTAGCTTCTGGTGACAGCTGCCAACCCTTGGCATTCCTTGGCTTGTAGATGCATCATGCCAGTATCTGCCCCCCTCCTCACATGGCCTTTCCCCCTGTGTTTTTGTGTCTTTTCTCCTTTGTGCCTTGTAAGAACACTGGTCATTCAATTTAGAGCCTCTCTGAATCCAGGATGATCTCATCAGGAAATCATTAACTTTATTAAGGATCTGCAAAGACCCTTCTATCAAATAAGGCCTCGTTCACAGGTGCCTAGGGTTAGGATTGGACATACTTGGGGGGCACATACAACTCACTATAAGAGGTTTTTTGTAGGTCTTCCAAATTTTAATCAGTTTCATTGAGAGTCAAGAGTTCAGCATAAACCCCATATGTTAGGAAGCAGACTGGAACTGAACTTGCCCTGGGATCAGAATACCAACACAGTCACATAAATCTTTGCCTCAGGCCAAAGATGGTGCCTGACTTTTTTGTCCATCTGTAATGGGCTCTGGAGCAAACTCTAGCGCTTATAATGGTTTTGAGATTGCCTTAGAGTCAACAAGGTAGTACCAAGACCTTGACTCAAGATGACACAGAGATGCCCTGACTAGAGCGAACGCCCTGCTTTCTCTCCCACCTTAAAAGGATCTGCTAGAGTGCAGGGTGTTGAGGCCACTCTAGAGTGGGGCAAACAGTTCTAAACATTGGAAGGAACTCAAACAATAACACTTAACACCTCCCTGGTAGAGCTCCAAGTTGACCATGCTTCCTTGGTGATCTTTCTCCCTGTCTCCTTGCTCTAACCTACCCTATCTAGCCTTCATTGTCCACACTGCCTCCTGATGACTTCAGGGCTTCTTGGAAAAGAAAAAAACTGCAACAACAACAAAATAAACCTCCTCATGGAGAGGGCCAGGGCTTCCTGACCTGTGGGGAGATGGGAAGGATCCTTACCAGGCGGTCTCACTCTTCAGTTAATTTATTGTCCTGTGCAATCAGAAAGGCCCATCCCCAATGGTCAATCTCTGGACCCTGTATAATCTGTGGGCAGCTCGTGGGGAAGAAATTGCATTTTGTCTCATAAATACCTCTATTGTGTGCCAGAATTAGGTCAGCCCCACTTTTCCAAATGTGCAGGCATCTGAGATGTTGGGTGTCAAATCCTGAACTAAATTCAGTTCTGGAGCATTTGGAAAGGTGTCTAAAGTGAGAGCATTTTGTTTCTCAGCTTTGCTGAGAATTGCACACATGGCTCTCTCACTCTCTTTTAGTGTTTGGAATGATTTTATCACAGACTATGACTCCTTTATGAGAGAACACATCTGAGAATCCAAACTCAGCCTCCTAGTGGACCCAGCCATTTGTAAAACCGTCAGAGAATCTGCAGGCAGTGGTTTTAAGAGGTGAGAGAGGCAATTCATCAACTCTTCATGCATATTCTCCTCACTCCTGAGGAGATTAAATTTGTTTTCACATACTGAAACCTTAGTACACTTTTATTATATAAATCTAATATGTGTTTAATGCTAACCTGCGATCGATTTACCCATGTGGTGAAAACCTAATCCTACATTTTATGGGAAAACCCTCTCCTACATTTTTTCTTATGTGAAGTTCTACCTTAGCACATCCATTGATCTAAATTCTGATTCTGCATCCCAGTGTTATTATAAAGTTATAATTTTTCACATGGAGCTGCCAAGGTGGTCATTTTTATATTTTAATTTCTCCTGTTAGAATGCTTAGCTAATTATTTGGAAACGCTACAAGTTCAGGGGCAGGGTCATCTTTGCCTCCAAGGGCTGAGGGGAATGCCTGGTTTGTAGCAAGCATCCCATAGCTGTTAATTGAAATGCATGTATATGAGGTAGGTTTGTGCCTTATACATAACACAGAAGCTTAATCTCCCCAAACACTTCATTTCATCCATTTCAGCAGTTCTATACGTGTGCTGTTGTAAGTCCTCTTAAATCTCAATAGAGCATTTTGTTATGCACTCACAAAACATGAATATAAAACTTGTAGTGTTACAGATGGTCAGTGGATACCTGTAAATATGCTTTATCTCATAAATAACTAATAAATGAAAATTAAAACTATGAGATAATTTTGTCTATCATTTTGGCACAAATGTACAAGTATGATAACATTTTCAGCTGATGAGAGTAATGTCATACATTGCTGGAAGAAATTGAAATAGGGACATGAATTCAGGAATTAAAATGTTCACTTTATTAAGACAGCCATCTCAATATTAGGAATCTAGTCTACGAAATTAATAGACATGTCTGTAAATAGACATGTACAAAGGACTTTGCAATAACAAATTATTTGAAACAAGATCATTGCCATCTGCAGAGGAATAAATAAAGAAACAGTGGTTCATACAATGGAATATAATGCAACATTTAAAAAGAACAAGGTAGGTCCTGGCTGGTGTGGGTCAGTAGACTAAGCAACAGCCTGCAAACCAGAGGGTCGCTGGTTCGATTCTCAGTCAGGGCACATGCCTGGGTTGCAGGCCTGGTCTCCAGCTGGGGGCCTGCAAGAGGCAACCACACATCAATATTTCTCTCTCTCTCTTTCTCCCTCCTTTCCACTCTCTCTAAAAATAAATAAATAAAAGCTTTTAAAAATGCGCAACTGAATAAATAAATAAATAAAAAGAACAAGGTATATTTACTAAACCAGAAAGATTAGCCAGGGTATATTGCTATGTGAGAAAATGAGTTACGAACTAATATGTATATAGAACAAACTGTTTTTATTAGAAAAAAGTAAGGGTTCATATATATGCATGCATTTGTGTGTGTAAGTATATAGGTATAAAGAAGAAAAGTAGTGGAAAAATTAAATAGTACATTTTTTTTTATTTTGTTTTGTTAGAAATACTATATGTCACACTTTTCAATCTCAGTATGGGAGAAATAAAAATAATTCAGAGCGCATGGCTAATTGGATATAGTGATCGTTTGAAGATCTTGTATTTCTTATAATTTCAATGTAAGCTTCTAGCCACTTACTCTTTAAATTAACTTTAGAATTGTTAAGAATAACCAGGACAGTGGAAATGGGAGGGAGGGGGGAGGGCTGGGTGGGTGGGCTGGGATGGGAGTAAAAGACAGGAAACTATACTTGAACAACAATTAAAATTAAAAAACAATAAAAAAAATAACCAGGACATTCATTAAGAAAGGGAGAAAAAATGAGTATTTTAGTGAGGGCTGTACAGATCACAACTTTGGAGATAATATGTAAATAAAATCTAAAATAAGGCGGAGATAGAGGGGTCAATGAACTACAATTCAGAGATGCATTGACTCATTCATTCATTCAGTCTAGTGATTTTCGACTGGTGTGCTGCAAGAATTTTTAAAGCATGCAATACCTGACTATCTTGTCAAGGGCACTGACCTATTTTCTCGTAGGTTGTCAGATTAAAAAATGACAACAGCCAACACAGTAATAGCCATCTGGTGTGAATGAATCAAAATTATACCTATTTTTGTCAGATAGGCAAAAGAAACATTTTTCATGTGCTGCAGAATTTTAGTAATTAGTTCTTGTGTGCTGTGAGATGAAAAAGGTTGAAAATCACTGATTTAGTCAGCAATTATTTATTTTGTATCTACTGCTCTTAAAACTATTGTAGGTACTAGAGCTCAGATGACCAAAACTGGTGTGATCCTGTTGTTAAATATTTAACCAGTTCCTTCGAAGCACCCCGTGCTCTGGGCCCAGGGCATGCTGGGGAGAACAGATCAGGCAAGGGCCCTGCTCCTGGTGCAAGTTTCGATGAGCAAATAAATGTGTGGTATTTTGGGTAGTAATAAGACCTATGAAGAAAATAAAGCTAGGACAATGGTAGCAGTAACTGGGGTTAATCAAATTTACGTGGCTCCTTTAGACAGGGTGATTGGGGAAGGGCTTTCTGGGAAGGGACATTTCCCCTGAAATCTGAATGTTGAAAAGGAGCTAGCCTGAGAAGAAGGGAGAGAACATTCTAGGCAGGCACAAGCCCTGAAATTGTTGTGGTCAGACACCATGGGCTGAATTGTGACTGTATTTGACGATAGGGCCTCCACGGAGGTAATTATGGTTAGTGGGGTTCTAAGGGTGAAGCCTCGATTCAATAGGATGGGTGTCCTCAGAAATGCTCTTTCCATTTCCTGGCTTTGTGAGGACATGGTGAGAAGGTGGTCTTCTGTGAGCCAGGAAGAGAGCTCTCACCAGAAACTGAACTGGTCGGCACGTTGCCATTGACTTTTCAGGCTCCAGAACTATGAGAAAACAAAATGCTGTCATTTAAGCCCCCTAGTCAATGGTATTGTTTTATGGCAGCCCAACCCAACTGAGACATGAGGTTTAGGATATATTTCAATGAGCATTTACAGGACTTCCTGACAGATTAAATGTGCACAGTAAGAGGGAAAAAGATCAACGATAACTGAGACTTTTTGCCTGAATGAGAGGGAATGGTGATGCATTAATGAGATGGGGAGATGGAGTGGAGTAGGGGAGCAGGCAAAGGGGAGGAAGCAGGGTCTGGAGTCCCATACACTTACTAATTTTATGACCTCTGCCACTTAGACACTGCAATGGAGTAGGACATGCAAGCTGGGGCTTAGGAGGGGGATACCAAGTTGGGTGTCATCAGCATTGAGATTAGGTTTAAAGCTGTGGAACTGAGTGAGATGATGAGATGACCTAGCGAGATATGTTGATAGGGAGCCGGGAGGCATTCCAACAGTGTGTGTGAGGGGAATGAAAGACAGTTAAACTGGTGAAATTGGAAGGAGCTGGTGAGACTGGGAGAGGACCAGAAACCCAAATGGTCAAACTGCTATCAAATGCCATTAAAAGGTTGAGTGAGGTGAGAGCAGAAGGTGGATT
>PVKM010036686.1:0-14710 GCA_004027735.1 Carollia perspicillata | reverse complement strand
GAAACTGAACATTTGATGGCTTCTATTTTCTTTTGAAGCCACAGGTAATTTTAAAGTCTGTTAAGACAAAGGGCAGGGTACAAATGGAAGAGGACTGAATAGTTGGACAAAGTAAAGAAAGTTTGAAATTGTTACTTTGAAAGAGTGAGTGTTCACCAGGGAAATATAACATGATTTCCAGGCCAGATTGAGAGCAACCGCAAACTGACGGCTCTTCATGATAATGGCAATAATCAACCCTTTTTTTTCTTTTTTTAAATTTCCATGTCATTGTTTGGGGTGTTCTGTGGCAGGCCTTGAAAAATCAAATCATTGAGTTCTTCCAGGTCTGGAATTCTTACAGAGAGCTTGGGGCAGATGCATTCTCACAGCAAAGTCTACATTCGCTTCATGGCACAAAACTGGACCACTTATTCCATCCTCCCGTGTATCTGGATATGGCCCGTGGTTAATTTCCAGCAAAAGGAAAGTGAATGGAATTTATCTTAGCTAGTTCAGGCCTGGCGCATGAAATATCCCCATCTATCCCTCGGTGGTCTTTCTTTCCTTCAGCTGGGGTAAAAACGTCAAGGCGCTCCCGCAAGTCACGTGCTCTGGGTGGCAGAGGAGGCGCCAAACTGGTGCCCTAAATTCCCACATGAAAAGCGGTGTGCAATGAAATGCACGATGACCTAGGGCTTTGTGTGAACAGAAAATTAATTTCAGTCCTGTAGGGCCAGTAAAGGGTACTCTTTTGTTTTTTTAGCTTTTTTCCCTTGAAGCAAAGCTACAGAGTAAATAATTTAGGCTTTGTGTGGGCTGTAAGACCTCTGTCAGAACTACTCAACTGTGCAGCTGTCGTGCAAAGCAGACATAGACCATGCATAAGCAAATGAGCGTGTCCGCGTTCAATAAAACTTTATTAACTGAAAGAGACCATGGGCCAATCAACAACTAGAATGAGCTGACATTTGTATTTTATACTTGTTACCTCAGACTAGGTGGTCCAAGCTAATAATATATGTGTGTTGTGAAATAGGCACAGGGAGATGCAGTTCAAAGTGTACTCTTATAATAACAATGTAGAAATGAATCTAAATGAGGAAAGGATTTTTTAGAAAGGGGGTCAATGATGTTGTAGGTGTAATTAGTGGAGTCAAATGTAGGACATCACAGTAAGACTAAAGAATGTTAGCAGTGGGGTTGGTTTCACAGGCAACCTGGAAGTGATTCTGAGTTAGTTCCTTGGGAGGTGATGACAGGTTCTGCAGTGAATTGTTGGGAACAGGAGACAAGTGACTTAATCCAAGCAAGCTGTGTATATTCGTGGTAACCATAGCACCTTATTACAGCAGTACATCAATGAGAAAAGGCAAGCATCAATTAAGATTCAATAATTGTATGCAGATGATGATTTAAGTGTCAACACTAAAACTATATCATATATAACATATAACATATAACATTAGAGATATATGTATAAGTATACAGATAGGTATAGGTATGCCTTATTGATATGACAGCAACACAGATACACACATGTGTACATACATATGCTGTATATTATGTATGTATGTATATGCACCCAAGTAAGTTAGAGATACATGCATAGGTATAAATGTAAGTATAGCTATTGTTACAGATGCTTGGCCATATAATCCTTGTTACTAAGATTCCAAACAAATCATCTATTTTAGATTTGTGTAATGCCAGAGTTTCTCAACTCAAGTATAAAAGTAAAAATATATCTATTATCAATGAGTATGTTATAAAATAAAATAGAATTTAATCACAATCTAAGGGTTTCACATGGAGAAAGGACATCTTTCTACACAATTGGCTCCCTGAAGTGAAGTAGTGTAAGGAGCACAGGAGGGAGCCTGTTTCATTACCCCTCTAAATCAGCAGAAAAGCAGCTTTGAAGGAAAACATAACAAAAAGTGTTTTTAAATAGTTATAATCATAAAACACAACTTAAGTGTATACTGTCTTATTCGTATTTAGGTTTTCTGAAATGAGTTTATTTGTGGTAAGTTAGGGACTCATTATACAATAGTTCCCTTACCAACACTGTGCACTATTATTGTGTCATTGAAAATGTATAATATTACCACATAGAAGGTAAAATATTTCTCTCTTCTCCATAAACCAATCTATCCAAAAAATAGTTTGTTATACACAAACTCATTTTAGCCAAGCTCATTAGCTGATGTTATATTGGCTGAGGTGCCAAAACTATGATTAGCCAAATCACTTAAAATATTTTGCTCAAATAAGAGTGAAATAATCAGAGCATTATTTCCTTAAGTACTAAACACCTTAGTCACAATATTTGTTGAATTTGTGATGTAATAAGAATATGTTTAGTAGTTGCAGTATAAATTAAATGTTGGGATTCAAATATGACTCAAGGTGAAGTGATAGCGTCTATACCTCACACCTGCATTCTAATGCCTCAAAGCAAATTCTGGGCAATGATAACATGTTAATTATTGAAACAGATTGTATCATTATATTTCTTATTAAAACTTTTTGTTACAAGGCAATGATTACTTCTATAGCTGTTATTTCTCTAGAAATTCAAATTACTTTTATCTGATTGAAATGTCATTTGCATGTAGTTTAAGTGTAACTGGAATCAGTTTATATTAAATATATTTTGGGTTGACTTTTTTGCTAAAAAGAGTAAAGGATAAAGGGAAAGTCACCAATTCCCATTCTACTCTGGATAACTAACTAGCACCTTTAAATTCTGGAGAAATTAAGATTTGGGCACCTTTACCCTTTGTGAGATCCACATTTTATAGTTCCTGGAAGCCACCAGAGAGGGGAGAAAATGGATGCAGAGTTAGCTGTTGCTACTGAGAGGAAGGGTGGGAGGGAAGGAGGGAGGGAAGAGGATGGGGGAGAGAAGAACAGTAGGTGTACTGCCATCTGGCAGCACATTTTCACTGGCCACTTCACACAGGTAGTTGCAGGGTGGACAACGACTTTCTGTCCTACTGACACATCGCTAAATGGCTTCATTTTCACACAAATACTACTCTTTCTGTCTAGATTTGTGTCTGCCTAGGGATAGAACACTGTAGATCTGCCTGTAGTTAGCCTGAAGTTAGACAAATCTTTCAATGTGTAGGTGCACTTCAAATGTCTTACCCCATTACTCCAGGGTCTTCCCTTTCAGAGTATTTACTTTCTGCTTCACTAATTATTCATTATGTGGGAGGGAGTAGGTTTAAACACTCTCTCTTTGTATTTCACTGACCTTATCATTTAATTACTTTTGTGCCCATTACACATTGGAGTTAAGAAAAAGAAAGACAGACATTGATTGGATAGTAGTAGTATTATTATTTTAATTTAAAGGATTTAATTAAGTATGATTACATAGTGAACTGGTTATAGAACTCGGTCAGGAAAAGGGCTTAACAATTAAAGTCCATTTTGTAGACTTTCATTCTCTTGCACTAACTAGGAAAACGATAAAAGGAAACATTGTCTTATTCAGGTCTTACTTTGCACAGTCTGGGTTTTGCATGGAGATGCCCAAGGATTCTACCCTGAATGAGAAGCAGTAGCCTCAACATTCACTTCTGGACCACACGAAATACTTACAGCAGATCATTGGTCTCAGAGATGACAGATCAGACCGAAGTACCTAATCTTACCTCTGCCCAGGCCATCTTGTTCAAAATGTGATGGAACCAAAATCACAGTTGGAGAGAACTTCAAAATGCCGTATCAGCACCTGAATTGGTTAATCTACACTTACTCACACATTTTGACTCTTAGCTAAAGAAATCCAAGCTCTCCATTAATAGGTGATTGTCAGTTTTACCCAGAACTAAGATAGATTTGTTCATAATGAACAGTTATAATGACCAAAAAAAAGTGGGAGTAATCTCTGTGCTTGTGGCCCTTATCTGTTAAAAATAGGAATAATATTTGCTAGATTAAATTTTGTGCCTAGTAAATAACTTGTTAAAAATACATGCCACATCGTGTAAATATTAGGAGACATTTAATACTTGACTAAAGAAATAAAACAAGGCATGGAGAGTTGGATGGCCTTTAGGCTGCCATCACTATTCTCCAAATGGGCTGGTAAAAGGCAGATTTTTCTATTTGTCTAATTGAGTAAGCCGCTTTAATGCACAGAAGACTATCTATGGGCCTACAAGTGGCAGCAGTTTCCAAAGTCCCTTCTCACCACTAAAGAGTTTATGGACTAGGTGTGCATGGTTTAATGCGTATAGTAATGTAGTTATTTAGACGGAAATCATGGATTGTACAATCACCATGGCTGTATGAAAGATAATATTCTGTTTATACTCTCCCCATCTGTCCCTGTGGCTTGATGCCCATTCCTGAGTTAATCAAACCTTTCCTGAGAGGGTCTGCCAAAAAGACAGTGCTTTGGAAGGGCAACTGGCAAATTTTGAAAAAGCAAAGGCAATAAAAGAAAGCCCATTTAAATTAATTATGTTAAATAATTATAAAAACCCTGAACATTATATGATACTTCCTGAAGAAAAAGGAGATATTTGGATAAAAAAATTTACATGGACTATATAACTTAAGAATACCCATTTAAAAATTGAGAAAATTAGTATGATTTGATTAGGAATAAATTTTAGAATAAGTCCTGTATCAAGTATACAACCCTAGGTAAAAATAATGTCATTCAAATGATACATTTAAATACTCCTAACTGATTTTATCTAAATTTTAAAAAGGCTTATCTAAAAAAAGAAAGAAAGATATTCCTTCTTTTTTCTCTTTGTCAGAGTAAACTTTCGGTGAATTTATAGCAGTTTTTCCCTTGACATAAGGAAACATGACTAAGTGATGTTGTTTTTCTCACTTAGTAGTAAGGGATTAAATTTTGAAAGTATATTTTGAAGGGGGCAATGATTTGTGTCTTTCTTTTTTATTTTCCTTATCTCTGGTACTGTTATTTTAGCCAAAGTACTCTGTACCTTTATCTAATTTTATTGTGTAATCTCTATTATCTAGTATATTTCTGATAGCATTATCTTTATTTATATGCTAGTTTTTTTACTGTAGAAGCATCTAATCCTTCAGCTCAGAGATGTCTAAAGCTGCTTAGGTAGAATGAATTGTATTTTGACTTACAGTGGACCTTTTGCAAATCTCACCAATATTTTAATATGCATTCAATTTTTTTTCATAAAATAATTCTATCGCTTATAATTAAATATATTTTCTATATTCAAGTACAGTTGTAAATATCACATTATATGTCTTACAACTCAGGTTTTACTAATATCTAAATACATCTGGTAATGGTGGCTCTTGAAAAAAGGCTTTGGAAAACCTGTATTTGCACTAAACCTTGAAAAATGAGTAGGCATTAAGCCAATTTATGTTGTGGAGCATTGGTATGCTAAATAGGAAGCATTTGGCACTTTCTATTGCCAAAAGGAAAAAAAATGATTTATATAGTAGAGGTCAGGGATTCAAATAAGAAAGATGTATAATGTTGTAACATATATTAAGGAGACCTTCCCTGAGCCCCTAATAATTGCATGTTTTAACTTTTAAGTATTTCTTGGAAATAGTTCTCAGTTTAAGTATTCACAGTTATGTTTATAATTAAGGAAGTCTAGTCTCTTTCCATTTGATTCTCATGCATAATTACCATTAATGCTAATAAAACTCACTAATCTTTACTCATGTATCTCAGATTCATGTTAATGGAGGAGCCAGTAGAATTTCCAGCAGTGATCCCATATTTGTATATTTCTATGTAAGTTACTTTTTATTTCAGTCATATCAAATATCACAATATATCTGATGCTTAGGTCACACATGCCCTTTTAAAAATCTAAAAAGAAAAATTATAATGGTTGAATTTATATGTGGTGAAATTCTTACTCCAATGAATCACTAAAATAACATCCGTTGTTAAGTTGAAAAGAAACCAGAAATGTGCATTTATTTAAAATGTCATAGTTCTGAACTTGGTTCGCCAGATTTCATTATGACGAATCTGATATTTAGTCTTTGCCAAGAATACTTAATAGAAATGAATAATTATTAGGTGCAAAGAATAAAATGGAAACAAATTTGGAGCTTCTCTATTTTTGCAGAGGAAACACATTAAGTGCTAAAAAGTTGCAAATAAACGCACTCTAATTAACTCAGTTATTTTTAACCACATAATGAAAATTCTAGTTGTTCCTTTTCCATGAGAGAAACCTTACTTTTAGGAACTCGGAGAATAAGAATATTCATTATGCTACCAAGTTTTCTGTGAAGTCAAGTTTAAATATAAATAATATTGACCCTTAAGTGAGTTTTCCGAATCCTAACTGACATCACGTTCACAGTTTATTCAGAGTTGGTCTTTGAGCTTTAAAAACACATTGAAACTACATGCAACATAAGAAGAGGGACACCCGTGTTATCCATGTTTGAGTGAGTTTAAATGTTAACATAAAAACATGACAGTTCTATGAGAAATAATTTGGGACATTTATTTTTCCCTAAATTTACATCAGTGTCATAAACAATATTGCTACTATTATATTTAAAGACTGAATTAGACACATATCATTATATATATATGTATTTATATAATAGTTCATATTTCATAAGAATATATTATATAATACATTTATATATAATATTTACATTATATATTTCATTAGTGTCATGAAATAACTCTATTGCTACTATTATATTTAAAGACTGAATTAGACACATACCCACCCATATCCCTTCTTGATTGGCCTATGAATGTTGGCATATGGAATATGGACTTTATAAGTATGGAATATAACTTTGATTTTATTTTTAAGATAAATAAACTTATGTAGCAGAAGTAAAGATACAGGGGTGTGCAAAAGTAGGTTTACAGCTGTGAGGACACAAAACACAGTGTGTTCTTGTATTATTATTTATTACATATTATATTATTTTTATATGAACAACTATAAACCTACTTTTTTCTAGCCCTGTATATTTAAGAGATAATCTTTGAAATTTTAAATTATGAAGGTCTTAGGCATCTACTTTAATAGGTAAATATGTTAATATATAGAAATAAGCTTTCACTTATTATAACATTATTATTGGTTAATAGAACTCAACAGTTATTGAACTGGATTTTTTGCACATCAACTAGATTTATTCTAGTTCAGAAGTAGGTACTAACTTAAAAATCCAGGTTTTTTTTCCAGCTGAGAGAGCAGATTTATTTTCCAGTATAGGGGGAGTCCATGAATTGAAATGCAAAACAAAATGTAACTGTTAGGAGGAAAGAAAATTCTAGTAAGCTAATAAGGCTTTGAAGATCCTATATACTCATATTATGACCATGGAACTGCATGGTAGCTACTCATGTCTTTAAAAAACAATCTTATCTTCTAATCTTGGATAAAAAGTCATAATTATAATCAGGCAGCTGAGAGTGTTTCAAAAAAACTTGCATATTTTCAAAAGAATGCAATCAAAATTCCAAAAGAGATTAATGAATTTTGGCAAAGTCACACTAATATTGTAAGAAAAAGCAAAGGTCACTAATAGCCGAGGAAAAAAATAAGAACAAAAGGAGATATTTGCTTTAAAATATTTTGAGCTCGGTTATGACCATATTAATATTGTGTTGCAACTGCAGGAATAGAAAGAAAACAGAATTAATGAAAAAGCCAAATGACCTCAAAATAGACATATAAATGTGCACATGTAATTAATTTTAGAGCTTGTCTCAGATGACTAAACAGATCACTGTATGTTCACTAAATGTTTTTAGGATGATGGACAATTCTCACGTGTGACAAAGGACCATTCAGATTTGATTTTTAGCGTACATCATTCACAAACATTCATGAGGAAAAAATCACAATGAAAGTTACATAAGTATAATTTTTAATATTCTACATGCATTATTTTATTTTCTATGTTTTTTTTGTTATTGTTATTCAAGTACAGTTGTCTCCAGTTATAATATATTTAGAAGGCAGTACATAATTAAGGACTTTTAAGAATGTATTGCTCTGGCTGTTGTAGCTCAGTGGATTGAGCATGGGCTGAGAACCAAAGGGTCGCCAGTTCGATTCCCAGTCAGGGCACATGCCTGGGTTGCGGGCCAGGTCCCTAGTGGGGCCTTGTGAGAGGCAACCACACATTGATATTTCTCTTCCTCTCTTTCTCCTTTCCTTCTCCTCTCTCTAAAAATAAATAAAATACTTAAAAAAAAAGAATGTATTAAACATGATGCAACACTTGCCAATAATATAGAACACATTTAATATATTCAAATATATTTAGACAAAGGTCTTGTGCATATACATATATAATATAAGCTGAAAAGGAAAAACCAAATCAAACACCAAGGAAAAGGTGTATCCGTGCATCAGGAAGGAAAATATAAAGTGAAAATAGTGACTACAAACTGAAAAAAGAGCCAAGAAGAGGCATTTCACAGAAGATCGTTAAGTGGCCGGAACACACGTGAGCAGAGTAAATGACTAAGGACTTGGAAGGGGCTACTATCAACACAATGTGCTGCCATACATTTGGAAAGACCCCAAGCCTTGGCCTAACCACACTGCCCCCTCCTCACTCCGCTCTCACAGTCCCTAGTCACACAGCCCCATTACCAAATGGATCTAGCGCGTACATACCCTGCTCATGCTTGAGTAGCAGCCATCAGTGCCCCGCTGCCCCCAGAAATATGCAAGTACTCACACAGGTCTTCCAGCAGAACCCAAGGAATCCCTCATCCTCTCCTGATGCTACAAAGTCTTCCCCACACTGCCCTTGGTTTTTCACTGCATTCCCAAGGGCTAACCCACCCCTGTGGCTCGGCATGGCGTGCTGGGCCTCCTCCACAGTCTCTGAGTGCATGTACATGACTAATACCCTAATTTTGATCTCACCATTCCGATGTTCAGTGTCCTGAGTTAGTCCATCCCATAGCCCCAGGGTGGAATCCCTTCCTCACCAACGAGGTGAGTAAAAGATGAAGAAAACAATGACACTTAAAAGTACCATAAGTATTGTGTATAAACTAACATTTTGGTAAATCCAGGAAAAGTGGGACCGTAAGTGTTAGTAAGGCAGTAAGAAGGGATGATCTCCAACTCCAGGTACTGGCTTCCACCACTGGCTTTGCTGTTTCTCCAGCTTGCAGAGCCAGCAGATCCTGGGACTTCTTGGTCTCCATAGTCAAAAGAGCGAATTCCTATAATAAATCTCCTCTTTATATCTTGCTATCATCTATCTATATCTTATGGTTTCTGTTTCTCTGGAAAACCCTGACTATACACAAGGCTTGGGAAACTGTGATGAAATAAAATGCATTCACTGCTTAACGCAAATTTAAACATTTTAAAACATGATGACAGATAAAACAAATTTGTTTGCAGCATCTGTCAGGTGTTAGTTTACAAACCATATATTGTTTTAGGTTTCTGCTTTACTCTTTAAAATAGCAATTCTGCCTAGTAATTGCATCAAAGGAATGTAATACTGACTGTGTTTGGGGAACAATATTTATTGTTTTGTGGACTTTTCTAATGAATAGAAAATTTCGAAACAGTTTTAGTCTCACAGAAGCATTGAGCAGAAGGCACAGAGAGTTACCCTATACCAACTTCATTGTGCTTTCCCAGTCTCCCCTGTACGTAACATCTTGTATTAATATTAATGTACGTATTAATATGGTATAGTTTTTATGATGAGTGAACCAACATGGATACCTCATTTTCAAGTCCAGAGTTTACATTAAGGTTCACTCTATCGTACATTCTGTGTGTTTTGACAAATGTATAGTGACGGTTGTGCACCATTATAGCGTCATACTGAATGATTTAACTGCCCTAAACCCCCTGTGTTCCACCATTCACCCCGCTCTCCCTCCCTTCGATGTCTGTCTACCACTGATATTTTCAATGTATCCATAGTTTTGCCTTTTCCAGAATGCCATATGGTTGGAATCATACCATATGTAGTCTTTCTAGGCTGGTTTCTTTCACCTAGTGATATGTATGTAAGGTTTCTTCACATCTTTTTGTGGCTTGCTAGCTCATTCTATCAACAAATAATATTCTATCATATGAATATACTGCAAGCGTTTATCCATTCATTTATTGAGAGGCATCTTGGTTGCTTCCAAATTTTGGAAAAATCTTACATAAAATTTCGTGTGCAGGTTTTTATGTGAATGTAAGTTTTTCACTCCTTTGGGTAAATACTAAGGTGTGTGATTATTGCATCATATGGTAGGAGTGTGATAAAATTTGTAAGATAAATCTATAGTCTTTCATAATAACCATACCATTTGGATTTCTTCCAGCAATAAATGAGAGTTCCTATTACTACATACCATTGCCATCATTTGTTGTCATCAGTGTTTTGGAATTTAGCCGTTGTAATAGGTACGTACAGGTATTTCAGTATTGCTCTAATTCGCAGTTCCTTTGCACAGTGATTTTCAACCGGGGTGCTGCAAGAATTTATAAAACACGCGATACCTGACTATTTAGTCAGGGGTACTGACTTCTTTGCCCTTAAATTGTCAAATAAAAAAATGACAACAGCCAACACAACTATAGGCATCAGGCGTAAATGAATAAAAATTATGTATATTTTTTGTTACATTGGCAAAAAATTACATTTTTGTCACATCAGCAAGAAAGTGTATTTTTTGGTGTGCTGCAGAATTTTGGTAATTAGTTTATATGTGCACCATGAGACGAAAGCAGTTGAAAATCGCTGCCCTAGTGACATAAACTGATTTTTAAAAATTTGGTCCCGCTTTCTTTGTTGTTCTTGCAGGGAGAATTGGTCTTACAGAGGATTTATTTTAAGAAGAAGTCTGTCTCTAATAGTTAAGAGTATTCTTGCCAATTTTTTGGAGCTGCAATTAGGTCCCTCAATATTTCTAAAAGATCGATTTTATTAGACAGATACATTTTAACATTAACTTTTTGAATCACATAGGCTAAGTTAAATTTATTTTGGATCTTCCAGGACTTTCTGCTAACTTTCTTTTCAGACCAACATTGGAAATAATAAGCTTTGTTACATTTGTTAACTTCATTGTTAAATTTGTATTAAATTATACTAATATTTTAAGTTTTTTAATTGACAACTTAAGAAAGTAGTTTTCTGTCCTAGCTGATGATGAGACCTCTCTAAAAGAAATACCTATCAAGTTGAGTAAAATTTTCACAATTTTAAATTTTGCACTTTGTGCCCTATAGAATTTTTAGTGAGAAGATAAAAAGTTGTACAAAACTAGATATTTTTCTATGTTAAAAGTAAGAATATATTTTGGATAGTCTCTAAAGAAAATAGCACTATATTATTTTTATAACTGCATTAGGGGAAAATAGTAATATATTTGAAAAAAATCCCAGGGTGGAGGAAGACATATCCAATTATGAAGAATAAACTTACCCATACAAGGGAATATCACTGTCTCTTAAAATATTTGAGTCTAAAGATACCCACTTACGATAAAATATGATACATTAATTTTTTTCCTTAAGGAAAAATGGTATTTTCTTCTTAAAATTATATGTCAGTATAACGTGTGGAAGCTAACGCAGGATTTGAAAACTGTCTTCATCCCAGGAATTGATTGCACTATTAATGCTATTGTCATTTTTTATTATTAAACTAAAGTCTGATGCATAGCAGATCCTAACCACATCAGGTTGTGAGTTGACTGTGATATATTTTGTAGGTAATTTGTTAGTAATCCAGAGATTAGGATAACACACATACATTAAAAATGTGCAATATATTCTAAATATGATTGATTCTATACTTCTGCATTCACACAGTGCATTTTTACTGCTTCTTTGGCTTCTAATTTTTAAACATACAGTGACAAGTTAAAGTGTAATTATAAATAAAGAAGTTGAAAATTAACCAAAGGATGTTTCCTTATAATCAATTATTTTTATTTCTACTATATTACATACCTAAAATTTATCTATTTTGCATATTTTTCTTATATGTAAAATATATGTGATTAGATACATATATTATTGAGGATATTACTATACAAGTGATATGTAATAAGAATGATATATATTATTTTTAGCAGCCTGATCTTACTTTGATATTTATCCAAAGTATTATATGCAAAACTATGTATAAATTCACAGAGTTTGAATTCACAGAAAAAACAATTGTGAAACACATAGGAAAGTTAGCAGCAGAGAGAGAACATTCTAAGCCTAGAGACATATGTTCTAATTCATTTGTATGGAAAATCATGTCACTTGCCTAGTCCACAATCTAATCTTCCCTCTTAACTCGTCTGCCTGACTATCTTCATCCCATGAAAACACAACCTTTTCCAGCCTCCTTTGCAGCTAGATGTAGACATGTTACTAAATTTCGGACGATGATAGAAGTATGAACATAGACATATTACTTCCTTCCTCTATTGGAACTCCAGCTGGCACACTGAACCATGAAAACAAGAGCCGTGTCTTAAAAATGGTAGCAAACAGAAGAGAGATCCAGGGGATTGAAAACAGCATGGAGTTGCCCTACCACACCTCGACTGACAATATCTAAGTTGTATGTGTCAGAGAAACAAATGGTTTTCTTTTTAATTTAAAATCCCAGCTATTTGGGTGTTTTCTGTTATGTGCTCCTGGAAAACCTGACCGATACTTACTAAGGCATTTGAATAGTCCACATGTATAATCTTTATATCCATTAAGTTGGAGGTAGAAGTATCTTCTTTGCTTAAGTTATATTATTGGGGAAAGAAAATAAATGAATGAATGAGTAAATACTATATAATAAACAGAATGGAAAACAGTACAGTTTCTAAGAGGATCCTTGAGCAGTAACTCTTGTCAGAGTTACTCTGGACGAGACAGGCGGTGTAGAGTCAAATCCCTCTTGTACAATATATGCTGATGATGCTGACTCTGCCCCCTGACAACTGGAAACACACCTTTGCAATTTATATTGTATTGTTTTGTATTATCTATAGTTAGTATAGTGCCCTTTTAACTGAATAATCCAAGAAGAAATATTGAATGAGAGATTGGAGAAAATAATATGTAAAGGTGAGCATATGTTTGTTTACTGAGATTCACATAATCGAAACATTATAAAATATGCATACAATTTTTACATATAATCGTAGTGGCATTTTAGAAAGATGGTCAAGATATATACTTCTTAAGTAGAGATAGGATGTTTATTAGTGTAATCTGACTTGTTCTTGTTTTTAAGATTTTATTTATTTATTTTTAGAGAGGGGGGCAGGGCAGGAGAGAGGGAGAGAAACAGCAACGTGTGGTTGCCTCTCATACACCCCCTACTGGGAATCTGACCTGAAACCCAGGCATGCGCCCTGAGTAGGATGGAACTGCCAGCTCTTTGGTTTGCAGGCTGGTCGGTGCTCCATCCACTGAGCCACACCAGCCAGGGGCTGATTTCTGCTTAATTACGTGAGGTATTTGGAGCAATATGACTTTGGAGAAGATGGTGTGAACCTTTTTAGAGAATTGCCTTGGATATTTGACCTTGAAAAGAAAAACAGCATCTTTAATGTGGATGACAGTTCATCTCTGATGAAAACTAAAAGCTAATGTTTAAGTTTTCGGATTAGAAATAGTATCAGGTTTGAATTGAAACTAACATACCACTTAAAATAAAATCATGTTCTCTGGATGCTGAACAGTTTTTCAGTGACATGTAAATTAAGGAGAATTACCAATGTATTTCGCAAGCTCTGTCTTATAAAAACATTTGAAATGTCACTAGTATTGTACGTCAAGCATATTCTTTTAATGAAGACTTCAAGACACATGTGCATTCACTGTCTCTCAGAAACATATGGGGTATTTCTAAGTGACTTGACATTGGGATTTTAATATGGCATCTTTTTAACACATATCTGACTCAACTGGTTTTCCTGGAGAGATCAAAGAAGATGAAACTCAAAAGTAGATATCAGAATTGATTAAAAAGCAAAGATACAGCCATAGTAGATAATGAAAACGGAACCCCCCTGCCTCTGTATTCAAGTTCCTCCAGGTGAACCTGTGGCATAGAAGGAATTTGTGCTGGCGAGTATTCAAGAAACATGCTTACCTGCTGAGAAAAGCCCGAAGATACCATTATACGTCTCCACCTCCTACTGATGTGTCTACAAAAATGTGGCTTATAAAGGGCAAAGAGACTTAAGCTGCTTTATGAGCAGTGGCTTGAATTTTAATAGCATCATTAGGCCATGGTGTGTGACTTATTGTCACTCTGAAATGTGCTTTATAAAAAAAAATCAAAAGCTAATAAAAGAGGTAGGAGATAACTTAATCCATTAGAAGGTCAGATGTAAGAGTATAGCAAATTGACTGGTTAATTGTTCTCATTAAGCACACAGGTTATCTTAAATGTGTATTATTAATATGACCTTCAGAGGAAGAATGTCCTGAGCATCTTAACAACAACCCACTTTTTTTATTGTTTCAGTCTTTTACGTTATCATGTGAAGAAACCAGAAAGACAGTGTGTTTTATGTTTCATTTAATTGTTTAGGATAAAACAATAGCAAATGCTCTGTTTAAAACACAGGCCAAAGTAAGTTCTTTATATATTTTGGAGATCAAACCCTTGTCCGAGGTATCATTTGCAAATATATTTCCTGTATAGTTGGTTCCCTTTTCATTTTGCTGATGTTTTCTTTAGCTGTGAAGAAGCCTTTTATTTTGATGAGGTCCCATTT
>PVKM010036685.1:0-14706 GCA_004027735.1 Carollia perspicillata | reverse complement strand
GTAGTGTGGGAAATGTAGAAGCTAAAGAACTTATGACACATGGACATGAACTAAAGGGGGGGAGTGTGGGCGGGAGGGGTGTGCAGGGCGAAGGGGGTGAAATGGGACAACTGTAATGGCATAATCAATAAAGTATATTTTAAAAAAAGAATTTGACTGGCCTTTGTTCCTAGTTCCTGGGAGGTACCATCTAAGTTCTTGGAGTTTCCCAGGTAATAGGAGTGTCTATGTTATTCGTGGTGGGTCCTGATGGTTTATGCTAATGAGGTGATTCGTGGTGAGTTTATGCCAGACAGTTTATGCTGATGAGATGGTGCAGAATGGGGGTAGGCCACAGCAGGAAGACCGACCATGCGACGAGAACCACTGGGAGCTAACATCAGCATGACCTCTGAGGAGGAGACAGGGGCTAGAGATTGACTCCATCCGCTTGGTCGCTGATTCAGTGAATCACGTCTACGTAATAAAACTCCAATAAAAGCTCTAAATATCAACCTAAGGTGAGCTTCCCTGGTTGTTGAAATGCATCAATGTGCCGGGAGGGGGACACATCCTGAGAACATGAGAGCTTCACATTTGTCACCCTCCAAATTTCTCCCTACGCTTCTCTCCATTTGGCTAATCCTGATTTGTATCCTTTATAACAAAACTGTATTCATACGTACAGCACTTTCCTGAGTGCTGTGAGTCATTCTAGTGAGTCATTGAACCTCAGAAGGTGGAGGGAAGTCCCAAACTTGTAGCCAGTTGGTCAGATGTGTAGATTGCTGGGAAACCCAAAGGTTGAGGCTGGTGTCTGAGGTGAAAGAAGTCTTGTGGACAACCGTGCCCTTAACCTGTGAAATTTGACCTCACTCCCCGTAGCATCAGATTTGCATTGCAGCCCTGACGTGTGACTCAATTGGTTGGGCGTCATCCTGCAAAGTGAAAGGTCACTGCTTCAGCTCCTGGTCAGGGCCCGTGTCTGGGTTGCTGGTTTGGTCACGGGTTGGGGTGTGAATGAGAGGCAGCCGATCGATGTCTCCTACTCACATCAATGTTCCTCTCCCCCTCTTTCTCTCTCCCTTCCCCTCTCTCTAAAAATAAATAAAATCTTTAAAAAATTACATTGCAACAATGCACCACAACTTGCAGTGGCACAGTTACCATTTGACAGTATTTTGAGAGCACTACCACTATGGGGTGGCATTATATGTATTTTATTATTTTATATGTATATAATATGTGCACACCTGCCACGTCAAAACAAAAAGAGAAAAAGGGACTTTGAATGTCACACTGTTAGGCATAGTGGAGTGTGGAATATTTTGTCATTGAATCTCTGGCAAAGCATGCAGTGACACCATCGCCATGCTAAAAAAATGCAGTACACATCCACATCACCAGATCGAGCCCTCGTCACAACATTTACAACACACAGAAAGCAGCAACCAGAAAAATTAGAGAATTCAGAATGCCACCTCTCATGACAACAGAATTTCTTCCCAAAAATAAAACACGAAAAGGAGACTGCAGCCAAAGTGGCTCATTTTTGAGTGGCCCATCGCTAGCCAAGCAAGGGATGCCATTAATCAAAGGCGAGTTAATTCAATCATATTTGATTGTAACAGCCAAGAAAATATATCCAGAGAAAAGTAAGGCTATTAGACAGGTTTAAGACCATCAGAGCCCTGGCTAGTGTGGCTCAGTGGAGTGAGCATCGGCCTTTGATCTAAAGGTTGCCGGTTTGATTTTTGGTCAGGGCACAGGCCTGGGTTGTAAGCCAGGTCCCCAGCTGGGGGTGTGCAGGAGGCAACCAGTCGATGTATCTCTCACACATTGATGTTTCTCTCCCTCTCTTTCTCCCTCCCTCCCCTCTCTCTAAAAATAAATAAATAAAATCTAAAAATAAAAAACAATCCATTTCTCTGAAAAGAAAGACTATTAGATTTTCTTCAATTAATTCAAAATTTGAGGACTTTGGGAGCAACATTAGTAGTCAATTTTTTAAAAAGCCAATTATTTTGAGTGGTTTTCTTTGGCTCAGGATGAATTGATAGATGTTACCCATAGTGCTCAGTTGTTAATTTGAGAAATCAATGCCAAGTTTGCAGTGGCTAAAAAATTAGCTTCAGGCCCTGGCTGGTGTGGCTCAGTGGATTGTATGCTGTCCTGCAAACCAAAGGGTCACCAGTTTGACTGCCAGTCAGGGCACATGCCTGGGTTGTGGGCCAGGTCCCCGCGGGGGCGTGGCACATGAGGCAACCACACACTGATGGTTGTTCTCTTCCTCTTTCTCCTTCCCTTCCCCTCTCTCTAAAAATAAATAAATAAAATCTTTTAAAAAATTAGCTTCTTTGAATAGTGTGTATGGATCAACTAAAGGTGAGAATATACTCAAAGAAGCTGAGAAAACTGAATCATTACAACCTGAAGTGGAATCTGCTAGGATGTGCTACCAGTGATGGTGGGAAAACAATACATGTGGGGCCGAGAAATAATTAGTTGGGAAAATTTACAAAGCTTGTAAAAAGGCAGGGTATTAAAGCCTATGGTCACCCATTGTGCGATTCCTCAGCTGGTACATGGAGGAAATACTTGGGCCTATCTTGTGTCATTGAACCAGAAGTGTCTGTTGTTTGGACAAAGCCATTGTCAGTTCCATGAACTGTTGTCAAAAGCAGAAGCTAAATATCGGACTTTCACTACTCCACTAAGTTCTGTGGCTTAGCAGTGGTAAAATCTTATTGCAATTTCTGAACTTTGGCCTGAGATTGAATTTCTTCTTAATGGGAACTTCCCTTTGTTATTTTTTATTTATCTGTTCATCTATTTAATAAACAATCATTATCATTGAAAGCTGAAAGGCTTTGAAAATTAATTTTTGCTGCAGAGTTGATAACACTTCTTAATTCCATGTAAAATTAAAAAAGCAAAACTGTTTATAAGCAAACTTACATGCTGCAATAGTCATTTTGATGGTAACTAACATTGTTTGAACCCCAAGTAAGGTCAAGCGGCCTATTACACTCTCTGTGCTTTCCACAGTTAAAGTGAGACATGAGACCTCCATTTCCACACCAACTTTTCGTGGACATATTTTCAGAGCTCAAACTATAACTTCAACAGCATTGTTTGAACCTCCGTGCAAGTGTAAAGAGAATTTCCATATTTCAAAATCCATGTACCTGCAATAGAGGTCCTTCCACGTAATCTCCAACTGAAAGTAATTAATCTGCACTGCAATGGTATACTAAAAGACAAATAAGAATCTAATAGAATTCTAAAACTGCCTCCTGAAAAAACGAATATGCTCGATTAAAATTGCATGCTTGTGGATTGATATCAGTGTTTAATAGAACCTAGCAGTGAGAAAAGACATTTTCAAAGATAAAACATAGAAAATTTCATTACGGATCAGTATTAAAAGATGAACATTTGCAATAGATTTTGGTCAAGACCTGAAACGCTAACTTTGGACTCCAGTTAAAGAAAATGTCATTCACTCCCCAACAAAGAATTCCATTTTTACCGTTAGTAGATCTATATTACAAAAAATTATACTTAGTTGTTATTGTTTTGTTGTTGTTATTATTATATTTTTAATTTTGTCAGTAAGACTTTTATGGCAATTCTCTTGTTGTATATGTACCTATATAATATACTCAATTTTATTCCTTGGCCCTCAAAGCTACAACATTCACTATTCCTAGTCTTTAACAGAAAAATCTGCTGACTTTGGATCTAGAGGATGTACATCAAAACATTAACAGTGGTTTTTCTCAAGTATTTAGATTATGAATTTTTTATTTTTTACTCTATAAACTTTATTTTTCATTTTTATTATTTTTAAGTGATCTTTTTAAGCATGACCATCATACCTCTTTTTTTAAAGTTTTTAATTTTTTTTTTGAAGATTGTATTTATCTTTAGAAAGACGGGAAGGGAGAGAAATATCAATGTGTGGTCGCCTCTGCACACCCCGCTAACTGGGGACCTGGCCTGCAACCCAAGCATGTGCCCTGACTGGGATTGAACCTCTGGCCCTTTGATTCACAGGCTGGCACTCAATGCACTGAGCCATACCAGCCAGGGTTAAGATTATGAATATTTTAATTGACTTTCTATTCTTGCTATTTGTATTTTCATATTTATCAGCAATGAACATGTATTAACTTGCAAAAAAGAAAATAAGCTATTTATAAAATGAGTTCTGTAAAGAGAAGTTATTCCTTCAATCAAGTTAGTAAGTGCGTCACTAGCGGAAGTACTCCGTTCCATTCTTGCTGGTTGGGTAGGCTCACTTCTATGAAACTCACTGTCTCTCTCATCAGGAGTGGAAGCTGAGAACTTCCTATAAAGCTTTGCTCAGAGCCACATCAGAGCAGAGAATCTCAAGGAGGACCTTCTCACCTGCAACAAAGTCGAATCAGACTTTTCAGAAGCCCAGCTCAGCCTAATGGGGAGCGGGCTGAATGGGTGGCCTATGAGGTGACCTCCAGGCACCGCATCTAACATCCTGCCACTTGAGCGCGCTCCGTAGCAGAGCGCACATTTCACTGGAAGAAACTGAGTCCAGACTGATCTGTGATCTCAGGTTAAATGAGGGTGGGGCAGCTGAAAGGGAAGGAAAAACGGCCCTCTGTCCGTATTGCCCAGTAACGGTCTGTGCCATGGTGGTCGGGGGTGACAGTTCCCAGACCGTGTATCTGTTTTCAAAGAAACTTTACACTGAATTATAACATAAATTTAGTTTTTTCTGTATAAATTTATCTTATAGTTTCAATAGGCCATATTTGCAACTTACAATAATCAAACAACAAGGGAAATGAGACTGTTCAGATAAAAATCAAAAATATAAATTACATTAAGATTGGCCTCAGATCAAATTTGTCCTCCTGCATCATGTTTCTGTTGCGTGGAATCGACAAAATCCTGAGTTCCACAAGTGAAAAAAGCAGGTGCTTCTAACCACCCGCTTTGCAAGCTTGGGATGTCCTTCAGTTCAACTGATCTAAACCCGTAAAAGAAGAGTAATAGAAAATTTTTGCTTCAAAAATGGAAGGAATCACTTGCATTTCTCTTCCAACTGCCAATGTTTCCTACCAAGAACACAGAAGTCAATCAAGTAGCATCCGAAAATATAATAAACATTACAATAATGAATATGGTATGTTCACCCCCTGCAGTGCCAATTAGTGTACAACTCACCACTACGTTGGGTGTGGTTTTAAGTGAACGGATACGCACGAATGTTAAGTGAACATTTTTAAGGAAAGAGAGTAGAGCCTTGGTCTTCCTAATCAATATAGTTTCAGGAAGGTGGTAAAAGGATATGGTACATACCCCATAAACGTGGGTTAATTGAATGAAGTGTGAATAAACGAGGTTTTCTCTACAAAAGGGTGTCTGGAAGGGCGAGTTTGTGCTGTGATGGTCTTCGCCACGTCGAATGTGAACTGGAACATCTCAGAGTGCACGTTTGTGTGTGTGTGTTATAGTTTTAGAGACTGTGAGCGATCCCAGGATCTCCTGTGGATACTGAAGCCCTCAGATGCTCAGGTCCCGCATATAAAATTGTCTGATGTTTGCATGTAATCTATGCACATCCTCCTGTACACAGGGCAGGGAAAACGCAGGTTTGCAGTTGCGAGTACATGAAACACTGAGTTTATTCTTGAATTATTATTCGTTAATTTTTGTATTCTTTTCCATACTAACAACTGTAAACCTACTTTTGCCCCACCCTGTACCTTAAATCGTCACTAGGTTACTTCTATTACTTAATGCAATGTAAATGTTATGTAAATAGTTATACTGTATTGTTTACTGAATGATGACCCAAAAAAAGTCCACACATGTTCGTTACAGACCCAACCATCATAGGCCTAACTACGAGTACCCATCGGTGACAATATGACTTTGATAGCATATTTCCGGTGCGCGGTTGGTGACTCCTCAGATGCAGAACCATGGACAGAAGGCCAAGTCTACAGCTGACTGACTCTTGAACAATTTGGTTGGGGGAGGGTTAAAGGCACCAACCTACCTCAGTGAAAAATCTGAGTGTAACTACAATGCTGAACCCCAGACATGGAGTTGGCCCTTGAACAAAGTGGTCTTGAACTGCACAGGTCAACGAACAGAGGTGAGTAGGACAAACTCTGTGTATAAGTGGACCTGCCCAGTTCAAACCGTGTTGTTCAAGAGTCAGCTCTAATTCCACATGACGGACTCCCCGCCCTTTAGCAGCTACACGGCCTTGGGAAAACTGCTTAACTTCTCTGTGCCTTAGTGCTCTCATCTGTAAAATGAGCTTAGTAGTAGCGCCCACCTAAGACTGCTGTTGTGAGGGTTAATAGGATGTAAAGAACTTAATAAAGGTTTATTTAAAGTTGGTAAAATAACTGAAATGTACTAAAGAAATGTACATTGAAAGCAAATGTTAACAGAATTGTACGAGAAACCTGAAGATTTCAGGAACATACAATCAAACCTTGACTAACACAGGGGGTGGGGCACCAGCCCCAACCCCCAGGGTCAAAGACTAGCATATAACCTTGACTCTCCCCAAACCTAACTGCTGACAGCCTGCTGTTGACCAGCAGCCTCACTGGTAGCGTAAAGCATTCGCGCGTAACTGGAATGTCATGTGTGTCATACACTGCATTCTTACAATAGAGCAAGCTTCGGGGGAATGTCATTTACAAGTCACAGGAAGACAAAACACATGTATAGTATTTTACTGAAAAAAATCTGCATATAAGTGGACCTGTGCAGGTCAAACTCACATTATTCAAGGGTCAACATTGGTCTCAAAAACAGTGGTTTGGGAGTGTAAATGAGTGTGTGTTTGTCCATCTCAAAGCCAAAGGACCGCCTCTTTCTGGTCCGGTTGCTCAGTTTATCCCAGAGGAGCCCCCTGGTGGGTTTCCACAGCCTGCTCTGACCTAATTCCCCAATCTTCGTTTCTGTTCTTTGCACAGCCGACTTTCAGCTGGAAGGAGGGAGGGAGGGTGGCAGAGTAGTTTCCCGGGTCTGCTCTGACAAATTCGCACAAACTGGACAGCTGATAACAACGGAAATGTATTGTCTCACAGCTCTGGAAGCTAGGAGTCTGAAATCAAGCTCTCAGCAGGGCCACACTCCCTCTGAAACCTGCTGGGGAGCCCGTCCGAGCCTCTTCCTAGCTTCTGGAGACTCACCAGCAATCTCTGTCATTCCTTGGCTTGTAGAGGCATCTCTCCAATCCTCTGTCTTGACATGGCACTCCCCCGTGTGTCTTCACATCGTCTTGCGTGTCCCAACGGCCCCTTTTTGTAAGAATACCAGTAACACTGAATGAGAGCTGACCCTAATGACCTCATGTTAACTTGGGTACCCCTGTAAAAACCCTATTTCCACATAAGGTGATATTCTGAAGTACTGGGGGTGGGACTTCTACTTATCTTTTCACAGGGACAAATTCAACCCATAACAGATGACGATGAAGAATATCCAATCTGCTAGGATTTAAAAGACTGCTGAACGACCTCGAGGTGGGGGAGACCGACAGGCCTCAGGCTGCGGACAGCTGTGGGGGCCTGCACCTGGCTGGAGAGGGGAACCAGTGTGTGTTCAGTACGGTTATGGGCGCAGTGCTGTTTTAAGCCCATTGCAGACACCACCTGTTAGGTCCACACTGTCCCTTTGTGATGCAGGTGGTATTGTGACTGTTTTACAGATGAGGAGACTGAGGTTGGGATTCAGGTCCATGGCTTGAATCCCAACCCAGTATGGCCAGATTTGGAATCCGAGCCGTGGTCCCGCAGGGAAAACGGGGCTTGCTGTTCTTCCGGTGGCTGCGCCACTTCCACCCCCACTTTCTCCTGGACTGCTGGTGGGTTTAGAATCTGGTCCCTGACGACGGGGACAGTCACTCCCCTCTTCTAGTTTTAGACATGACTCCTGGGTCACATCCTCTATCCAGATTTAACCATGAACCTCACACGAAAGCAGAAGTGAAATACTTCACCCTTTCTCACAAAGGTGTCACAACCTTCGAGTTTTAGGACTAGGCACTGAATTGAAATGCTAATTTCTGAGTGGCCACCATGTGTTAGATGTTTTTAATTGAAGAATGACCTGCCACCCCATGCCACTGAGACAGGTGTCAGAGGTAGTGTCAACAATCTTCACCCTGCGTGGGCTTTGAGTCTAAGCATGTACGTAAATTTTCTCATTTAGCTATCAGAAAATGCCCAGTGGGATTGGTTCTTTAGTCCCCTTTCCAGATGAAAAAATGGAAGACCAGGGGTTGTGTTTGATTTGAAAGGCCTTGCTCTGAATTATGATGACCTGCCATACACACACACACACACACACACACACACACACGAGGCACACATGTGCACACACAACACCACCACTGTTAACAACAACAACGACGACGACAAACAGCAGAGTTCAAGTTCAGGGGAATGAAAAGTCCTTCACCATGGGAGTGTTGACACCCTTTACTCCAGAGCCAGAGGGACCTTACCCCTACCCACGAGGCGCTACAGAAATGGCTCATTTGCCCAAGGGCCCTCTCCCCCTGCCCGACTGGGTGGCTCTTTTGAGTTGAATGTCAAAATACGCAGACTGAGGTTTCTCTTCTCACGACACTTCCTTTGTCTGCCCCACCCACACCCACCCTCTTGCCTTGACTTATTAACACTGCAGGTTTACCCAGCACTTTTTATTTTTAGGATCTCAAAATGTTGGCAAAAGACATTTTTATTATTTTCACATGCTCGTGACTGGGGCGATCAGAATCACGAAGACTCTTATGCTCCCGATGACTTAGACGGTTATGCAACAAACAATTCAAAGTATTCAAAGTCACAGCCTCGGTGGTGCGAGCCGGGGTGCCTGGCTCAGGGTGTGGGGGATGGACACAGCTGGGGAGCAGGAGCCCAGGAGCAGCCGCACCTCTGCTGCGGGACCGGCTGGCCTGGCTGGGGACCCAGGGTGTGCCGGTCTGCGTGAGCGCAGTGTCTCCCTGCCTCTGCTGCGGGCAGCACTCGGGGCGGGCAGGCAGGCGGACAGCCGGGCTGTCTCAAAGCCATGCTCACCGGCGTTTGCCATGTTAACAATTTAAAATTCATCTCAAATGCTAGCAATAATGATTCGTCACTTTCTCTGTTGTTTCTTTTCTTTTTCCATGGACATATTAATATGGATGTGGCTAGCGGGTTCCAAGCTTTGAATCGTGCTCATTAAGTCACAGCTGGCTGGGACTACTTGTCATTCTGTGCCTTTCTTTCTCAAGCTGGTTTCATGACGAAATGAAAATGGACTCCAGGCAGCCCCTTCACTTCAAGCAAAGCAGCTTTACCCTCTGGGGAGTGGATACTGGGCTCCGAGGATGCTCTTTTCTCGGGGTAAATGCACAGATCGTTTCAGTAATTAAAACATTTAATTTGGTGATTACCCTCACAAAAAGAAATCACGTGAATCAACCTGGTGGGGGAACATCGCGTCCAGCTGTTGCAGCAGGGGACCTCCGCGCCCACCCTCACCACCCCCGCCTTCCTTTGAGGGAATGGCCCACCTGCTTGGGGACGTTCTCCTGTCACTCACCATTTACCAGTCTCTCGGGGGAAGTGTGTCTGGCCCGATGGCCCCCCAGGATTACAGACTTGCCCCCGCTGGAATGCCCGGGTTGTTTTCCTAAACTCAGTGCTGTATTTATTTATTTGTTTGGTACTTATTTTCTAAAAAGAGCTAAGGCAAAAGCTGATTCACTGTTACTCCAGAGGAATTCCTTAAGGGAAGATACTACCCTTAAGACCAGACAGTTCATGAAAAACTGTTTGGCGTCAGTAAACCAGCTGCATCAAATGAGTTCACCAGAGGAGCCTGCTAAAGAAGGGGACTCCCAGGCCCCCCCGGGCCGGGGGAGGGGCGGACAGAAACAGAAACCTGGCAGGGGCCTGGCAATCAGGCTTTTTCACAAGCTCCCCAGGTGATTCATTTGCATCGTCAAGTTTGGGAGTCACTGAGAGGGGGGCACCCACTCATTATGAGTACGGGTGGGGGGTTGGGGGTGTGAGGGTGTAGATGTGAGTCACTCTGGGATGATGCGCCCGACCTTTCATTAGACTCGGTTGAGCTCACCTGGCAGCCTCTGTGCTTCATCTGGAAATGACAAATTAGAAGATGATGGGTAATTAAGCTTTTCATGAGGCAGTTAATCAGTTCACCCCATCTTCTGCCTCATAGTCAGCCTTTGTGTTCCTGGGTAATCAAGACCGTCACCAAGACTCTGCATGTCATGTGGGCTGGGGGATGACAGAGCAGAAGCCCTTAGAGGTGTTGTCTGTCAACCCGGAAAACAGAACAGGCTGAGTGAGTCCTACAGCCTCAACCCTAGCTGGGTTCGAACCCTCGGACGCTGCCGATGGATGAGAAGCGCAGTGTATCTACACATGTTTTTGTAGTGGTTTCCAAAGTCAGTCCAACTCAGGGTCTGGACCAGGCTGGCTTATTAAAAATACAGACTCCTGGTCCCCAGCCCAGAGTCACAGGTGGGGTGTCTTAGAGACTGGGCCCTGACATCTGTATTCACAGCATTTGGGAACCTCTGGTAAAGAACAGAGAGCAGCCATCGGGTGGCAGGGGCATTGTGAGTGAGCCTGCAGCCCTGGAGTCTACCAGATGTCCTAATGAGAGGACGACAGTCAGTGAGACAGAAAGGGAAGAGGTCCCTTCAGAGGAGGTTGTGTGGTTCACATTTGTTTTTCTCCCATTTAGCACCAGGAGCTTCTGGAATGATGAGAAGGGTGAGGCAGAGAAGACTGGGATTGCACAAGCTGTGGCTCCTGTGAGGGGCTTGCTTTCTTCCTTCCTTTTCTTTCTTTCTCTCTCTCTCTGTCTCTCTCTCTCACCCTTGGATATTTCCAGTGGTGTGCTGTAAGGAGATGTTTGGGGTGGGGAGCGGGGGAAAGACAGAAAAAGCCCTGATTTGTAATGTTTGGTGATTTCCCTCAATTAAATACTCCCTCCGTGGTCAATTTTGAGGCGCCAATGTGATGTCACTGGGTGTGATGTTGGGAAGAGAGGCACACGATCGGCTCTACGTTCAGGCAGGAGCCTGCTCCAGCCCACCTCGGGATATGTTCCTAATTCAAAGAACATCTTTCCTCAACAAAATCCAGCAGGATCTGCAGCCACATCACCAAGATGCAGCCATACTGGAATCCCCGTGGGACCTGGGTAGGCAGAGGGCACACTGAGTGCTCAGAGACCAGCGGCTGTGGTGCCAGGAGCAGATGCTCAATGGCCGCTTGCACACGCCTTGATCTAAATGCCAGCAGCTGCCTCAGGCGGGGTCCAGTTTCCTAAGGAACAGGGGCCATGCAGAAGGAACAGAAACTAAGGCTTTTAGCGGGGGGGAGGGGGTCTTCTGAATTCTGCTGGTAATCATTCAATAAAGACAGAGTTCATAATAAAGGCAATGGAGATATTGCCTGCAGCCCTGGTATTTGGACAAGGAGATTCTTCAGCATTAGCTGCAGCCCAAGGTGGAGGGGGGAGCTCAGTAAGCATTCTACGCAACCTGCATTGGAGGGAAATGGAAAACATACAATTAATCGTCAAATTTGTCTAAGGAACTGTTATCGGGAGAAAGCTGGTTCTTCTTCTTGCCAACACAGTAAAGAATTATAGTGTATTAGCTTGCAAGCAAGGTTTATTAGTGATATGTTCTAATGGAAGAGAACAGGCCTAGCTAAGGTGGAGGGGAAAGGCAAGAGCAAGGATGGGAAGAGCAAGAGTGGCCAGGCCAGAGAGTGAGAGTTCTTTGTTCTGAGGACTTAAATAGTTGGCAGGATGGGAGTGAGGGAGTTATGTGTTGATTGACAGGTAAAGGTGGTGCTAGCTTCCCCAGGGGAGACATGACTACCCAGATGTAGGCAACTATGGGGGTCTGTTAGCCTGAATCCTTATCTTGCTCCAGACTCCATTGTTCACTTTGCATACGTGACAGGGGTCAGGCAATTAACCAAAGTTGCTTTATGGTCTTTTTCTTGGGTCTCTGTGGAACCCTTCCTCCTCCCCCTTCCAGACCTTGGGGTGAATACACAGTCTCAAGACTCTCCTTTTCCCAGCTAGTGGAGATAATAATACACACAGACTTTCAAGGGCTCCCCTCCTCCTGAGCTATTGTAATTTTGCCTTTGATGTTCAGAATGCCTGGCGATTTATCAGACCAGGCTCAGGACTGCTGAGTCAGTGGGTGAGATGTGTCTCCCTCCTCCACCCTGCCTTGGTGTACCATTTATCCTACCTCAGTGCCAAAACGCGTTTGCCTGGCAGCCAGGACGCTAGCCGCTGGCCAGCAACAGCAGAGCTCTTCCTGTGCCATCTCCTGCGTCAGAACCGTGATGCTCAGTTACAGATGTGAAGCACTTTTCAAAGCTGCTCTGGAGAGAGATGTGAAACCCACGATGGATATAAAGTTAGCAGTATGTCTCCAAGTAGGCTAAACTCTGTTGAGTAAATAATGGGAAAGAGAGCGGAGGTCTCTGGGAACTACCTGGTTTGTATGAATAAAGAAACAAAGAAGAAATGGAAATGCAGATCCCAGGTTGGTTGGAAAATACCTTTCCCACCGTTGGCCCTCAAGGAGAGCTGGTTGGGTGTGAAACAGAGCTCAGCCAAGTCCACACAGCTCTGCTCCTGTCTCCTGTCTCCTGTTCGCGTGTCAAACAGATGTGGAGTTAAACGTAAGGAGTATAGGGACAGCAGAATACGTGGCCCACTCCATATTCAAGTCGCTTCTTGTTCGGAGAGCCCTGGACCAGAGTGCATAGGTGCCTGTGTATATGTGCGTGTCACTGGGTGGGAGTAGGGGAAAGCTAGTAAAATGCCACTTTATTAAAAAACAAGCAAACGAAAAAACAAAAAGTAAGCAGACGAGATCCTGCCACACAATGAGCTGCTACACTGTATGTTCCTGGGGTCAGCTGACAAACAGTGGTATGCTGGAGCCAGTTGACTCTGGCCGGTGAAAGCCAAAGGCGCACGCCTCTCTTCCCAGCTCGATACTCAGTGATATCACACTGACAGCTTGAAACAGGCCGTAGTAAGAGTATGTACACAGTGGCGATTGGCAAATCTATAAATCAGGCCATTTTCCCTGGAGGGCTGGTTGTTACCGATCTATCACCCTGCCACTGCTGGAGATCATTCTGCTGAGAAGTTGGAGTATAACCACGTGTCTTAGTTCCGCCCGGGCTGCCATAACAAAATACCACAGACTGGATGGCTGAAACCACAGAGATTCATTTTCTCACAGCTCTGGAGACTGGGAGTCCAAGATCACAGTGTTGGCAGGGTTGGTTTCTTCAGAGGCCTCTCTCCATGGCTTCAGATGGCCACCTTCTCACCGAGTCCTCACCCGGCCTTCACTCTGTATGCTGTTCCTGGTGTCTCCTCCTCTTCCTTTAAGAACACCAGCCATATTGAATTAGGGCCCCACCCTACGGTCTCATTTGAACTTAATTAGCACTTTAAAGGCCCAGCGTCCAAATACGATTGTCCAATGTCCCGTGTCCAATGTCCAAACACTGGGGGTCGGGACTTCAACACATGAATTTTGAAGGGGGCACCATCCAGTTCCTAGCACCATATTTCAAGCACTTGGGAAGGATGCATTTTATTTTCAGGGCAGCGCAGGTGTAGGAGTTTCAAGCCCAGTAGCATGGCAGCGCATGGAAGGGTTTATAATTCTGTGGAGTAAGGGAGTCTCCAACGTGGCAACTGTCAGCAACGTAGCTGTTGGGAAACAGTCGTCTTTTCCCAGGGAGCCCCAGAAAGACTTGGTGCCAGAGCCTCCATCACTTACAACTTTGTGAAACAGAATGGAGGTAAAAGGGCAGCAGCCTTGTCCTTGAAGGTGGGATCATAGTGAAACACAGACTTTGAAATTCCCAGTTCAGGGATTCACACAGGACCTGCTGGCTCCATGATCACTGCAAAGGCCTTTCACAGCAACAAGGAGTGGGCACGGGTTACCAGGTGCTGCGGTCAGGATGAGTCCCAGGCTCCTCGTGATCATTGCAGAGTATTCACTGTCTCTTACTCGGGTGTAACCCAGGAAACACATAGCCTTGGTTTTTGCTATTAACCAGCTTATGAGCTTAAGGGAAGCAAACCTGAGCATGAAGCCAACACTGTGAGGAAGGCAGAAAAGGAAGAAGCTCAGAGAAAGGGAGCTAGAGTCCAGATCAAACCATGCCTGCAACCCTAATGTACACACATGCAGGTTATATAAGTTAATTATGTAACTTAATAAGTTCCTTTTATTGTTTAGTCTAGTTTGCACTGGGTTTTCCATTGCTTACAATACAAAAATCTTCCTAGGGCTGACAAAACACCAGTGTTCTCGGCGGCAGTGGGGCGGCGGGGTGGGGGGCAAGGTGCAGGGTGGGAGGAGGGGAAGGTGTGTCTGTACCAGAGGTGTTCACTTGAGGTTCCTCTGGTCAGAGGGCCCAGCAGCATGAATCTTCCCATCTGGTCCTAACAGATGCCCTGCCATGGCCGCCGTCATATGTGCTTGGGACACAGTGTGCTGTGGGAGGACAGGGTAGGCCGACCCCAGGGAAGGGTTTCTGAGCTGAGACCTGAACCATGATGAGCAGGGTTAGCTAAGCTGAGAGGAAGTTAAGCGTGGGGACACAGAGAACGCAGCTTTGCAGAGGC
>PVKM010036684.1:0-14665 GCA_004027735.1 Carollia perspicillata | reverse complement strand
ACTCTCAGGCCATGTTCCTTGACAAAGGCCTGAATGTGTGTTTTATTCTGCAACAAGAAAATGAAACCTTCCCATGGCCACCTCTGAGGTTTTGTTTCAAATCGAGTCGAATACAGAGGTAGCCTAATTTGTATCTCCTTTTTGCTTCTGGGAACGGACGCTACTACACACTGTGTTGAATCTCTTCTGTTAGACTTGAGCCAAAACACTGGGCACTCTTCACTCTGTGTCCTGGGAGGCTGACCTGTGTGGACCACTCTATCAGCAAGCTTCTTGTACTCACTGCCAGTTGGGTTTTCTGGAGACAACCCATTAGAGTAGTCAGGAAATCAGAGAGTAGACAGAAATCAAGGTAGGCTACTCCGTCGGTAAGCTTCCTGCACTCTCCAAGAGGAGAACCCACTAAAGCAGAGAGGAAATCAGAAAGAGGAAAAGATGGAGGTCAGGTTCATGATCTCCCTCTCTACAGTGTCACCGCAGGATGGCGCTGCCCCTAGAATGAAGGTCACAGCTCCCATCAAGCATCCCGCTCCACATAGTGCTTCCTTTCAGGGCTCTGGGAACTCTTCCTTTCCCTAGTCATTCGGGATTGTACCTTGTGGTTTCTCTACAATCTGAACACACTGTTGTTAATGGGCCCCTTATTAAACTCTGTTCAAATTGCCCTATTTCCTGCCAGGACCTTGACTGACACAGATTGTATTCAACTCTCACTCTGAGAACAAATAAGAGGATGAACCCATAGCGATGAATCCAAAGTCAACAAAAGGAAATCCACATAGAAGCATCCTAGCTTGAGAAAGCAGTGATCTCCCCAAGCCAGAAAGTATCCAACTCACTTTTAAAATACTATGTTGTCCTGCTTGCTTTTAAAATACAAATATAATACAGTATTTCCTAACAAATCATGCATGAAATAACTTTAGTAGATGCATTTAAAAATAATTTAGTAGGAATAAATTCTAGGTAGAAAATATAAAAATGCTTATCCTAATAACTTTTATAATTCTAGAATATTTATTCTTCTTTAAAATATTTCAAGGTGAAACATAAGAGAAATTTTGAAGCTTTCCTTCCATTTCTTGCCCATTTGTTTTTTTAAAGCCTTCATATTTCTAAATAGGCAGACATATTTTTAACCCCATTTAAAAACTAGGAAAGCTGAGGTTTGAGGAGATGGCATGACTAACCAGGTTGGAACAAACGTCTATCAAAGGCCGTCCAACTCCTCCTAGCACTCATAACTCTCAGCTTATCTCTGTAAAGCAAATATAACAAGGTTATGACTCAAAGATAAGGTCAAGTAATTCCTGTTTGAAGCATTCCTCTTGCCCATGATGCTGATACACTTATTTCACACTCACATTTTAATAGTCCATTTGGTCCTAATCCAAGACGTAGCCCTAAGCTACAGCCCTAAATGAATTCCCCTACACTTTTCACTTCTTCTGGGGAATTGGACTAATTATAGTGACTACTTTGGAGAGAGCAATAGTTTGAAAACATTGCCAGAGGGATACAAAAGTTGTTTTATTTCATAATTAGACACTTCTGTCCCAAGGGCATTTTATAGTCATGGTTTGAAATAACAACCATTATTTTATAACAATTTTCTATTTTTTGCACATAAAAATATTTAGACCATGTTTTTAGCTGAGCTTTATTAGTCATAATGCCAGAAAGCGCCTGGTGTTATGGATGATAGAATTATCTTTGAGGGCTTCCCTTTAGTGTTATTTCTTCCTTACAGTCTACATTCTCTTCTTGTTTGGTACTAGAAGGGAAATACAGAGTGGAAATTGAATATTCTATTTGTTGCGGAAGTGACCTGCACCCAAGGGTAAAGAGAACCCCACCCATTTGTCTTCCCACACCCTTGCCCCTGGCAAGTAATACATCTTCTCTGCCATGTGTGTAACTACCTCTGTCTTGGGTAATGCTACATTAACAAGAACGGGAAATGTGGAGTCAACTCACAGACACAGAAGTAACAATACAAAAACAATTGACATTAAATAATTCCCTTATCAGGCAATGGATTCGATTTCTCTCCAGGGGGATATAATAACCACAAAGTTACCTGCCTGCACTGGCATACATGTATACAGAGAGAACAGAATAATGAAGTCACAGAAACAGAAGGATTGTCTAATATACCTAGGCAACTCTTTAATACAAAACAGGAATTGCTTCTATAATATCTGTCAAGTTTCTGCACAAATTCTTCCAGGGACAGGGCAGAGGTTACAACACACACCATACTGGTACTCTACGAAAACATTATTCCTTATGTAGAGACAAATTTCTGTTTCCCCTTCATGTCTGCCCACTTACACCAATTCTTCCCTTTGGTGGGGAGAAGAGGCAGTGCATAGGAAAATCCTAATTCTTTTCATACATTACAGCCCTACAAATGTTTAAAAATTAGTTATCAAGTCCTTCATAATGAAGGGTGCCTTTTTTGGCCAGCCAGTACCTATTCCACCACCTTATTCTGGTAACAGCATCTAATTTACCTTTAGCCATACTTTACTCACTCTTAATCCATGTGGTTGTTTGCGGGCGCTGGAGGCACACACACTGGAATGGGTATGTGACCCAGTCCTGCCAATAAATCAAACAAATTTCCTGCCACAGTGCTTAGTTTGCAACTGGGCATTGGACAAAGCTACGCGATTCCAGTCATTTTTACAGAACCTTTGAGAACGAGAAGTTCTCTTTCTGGAATGGGTTGTTCATTTTAGAGTGATGTAAGCTCCAACTTTCAGGTACCACCTCATGGAGAGGTCTTTGCCTGAGAATGAAGCCAAATAAATCAGAGCCAAGAGACAGAGGAAAGAGATCAGATGATATGGTTTTGATGGAGGGCTATCAGTTGAACTTTATGCCAGGTCTCTTCCTGGACTTTTCAGTTACGTAGATCAATCCGTTTCATCTTTGGCACACATCGGTACACGTCATTCCCAACCAAAAGAGTTCTGACTAACAGAGCGTTGTGGGGTCCTGGGTTCTTAAGGAGCATCACAATTCCTCCAACTTTAATCCAATCTTTAAATGGATTGTTTTCCCAGCTTT
This sequence comes from Carollia perspicillata, assembly GCA_004027735.1. Lineage (NCBI taxonomy): Eukaryota > Metazoa > Chordata > Mammalia > Chiroptera > Phyllostomidae > Carollia > Carollia perspicillata. The sequence goes on along the minus strand of PVKM010036684.1, from coordinate 11,590 downwards.
TTACCATCTCAATCAACTTAACATTTGACTTGTTCCAGTGGAAATGAGCTTCACAAACTGTTACCCATAACTGAACGGAAATTATATGTGTTCTGAGCAGTGCAGAGAACAGTAAACGTTCTGTGGGGATGATAATTTTATCACTTGAGCTCGATATTCTATAAATAATATTTGGCTGGTTAATTTTCTGTCAAGTTGAAGAGGCTATGGTACCCAATTTCTTAGTCAAACACCAATCTTCACGTTGCTGAGAAGGACAGACTTTGAGTAAAGCAGATTGTTCTCCTTAATGAGATCCCCATAAGAAAAAGAAGTTCTGACTCCAGACTGCCTTCAGACTCAAGACTGTAACATTGACTTCTACCCGAATTTCCGGCCTGCCTGATTTTAGGCTTGTCAACCCCCTACTCAGTTAATGTGTATGAGTGAGTGTGTGTCATTGGTTTTTGTTTTCCCTAGAAAACTGTGACTAGTACAAATAAGGATATCATACTCTTCCCTTGTTTGGAGCTCTCAGACAGTGAAGACACTCAATTATTTTACTTGCATGAAGACTCCCCTTCTTATACTTGCTCAATTCACTGTTTTAAACTAAGCTGATCATTCTTTACATGTATGCCTACTACCATGATTTCCATCAATTAAATTCCTTCATTTAGCATATTCATTAAGGTTCCCAGTTTGGGACCTACACACATTTGATAAGAAGACTTTGATCTCTTCATCCTAGTAATTAGAAAAATGTTCATTAAACTCTAGCTTATGTTGGAGCACTGCTGAACACAACTTGAGGATCCCATCAATCAGCATCCTATTGTGTGAGCTCTTTAACCAGCTGTTAATCGACCTAAGAGAATATCACCCAGCCCATATTTCTCTATTTTGCCTACAAGAATATTATACAAGTTTCCAATAAATCCCTAAAGAAATATAACAAAATAGACTGTGTTCACAGAATTCTTTCCATCTTTTAATATAATAACCCATGTAAATTAGTTACTTTAACATAATTTTTTTGTTTGTGGACTCATTCTGATTCTAACTGGTCACTGTTTTCTTTTGTGAAGAGTTCTTATAAACTGTTCATCTAGAATATTGACAGACTAATAATTGCCATCAGAATAACAGCACAGTAAGCTTGGATCTTATAGTTCTGCTAATTTTAAAAAATACTATCTTTCTCAAAGATGAGCGATATTTTTTCCATGACTGCATCTCCAAATTCCTTCATTACCTTGAAAAGTACTTCCTCAGAAAAGCTGCTCCACGTAGCTGAAGAAGCAACGTCCTCTCACGTTCTTGAGCTTCAGTTAACTTTACTCACATTAGTTTTACTCTGTACACTTTAAATGTGTTTCTTCTTAGTAAAGAAAACAAAGATAAAACTCAGTTAAGTAAAAGGCACATAACCAAGGAAAAATTCTATAACAGATAAAAGAGTCAAATGATATTTATCTTTGTTCTATTAAAAATACATAAAGCATGATACTTACACCATCGAAACTCCAAAAGATAAGTGAAAAAAGGACATAAATATTCATAACAGAGAAACTGCATCTGGATCATAAAACAAGAAACGTTGTACCTCCATAATAGTCTGATAATAAAAGTTAAGCTGAACACTTTTAAGCTTGGCCAATAAAATTAACAAAGTCTCTTTTTTCAATATAATATACAATGTTGATAGTAAAGTTATCACCTATATTTTCACATATATATTATATAATCACATATAATGATAAAAGAAGTGTAACCTTCTACTACTTTTTTGCAAAACTGTGTATCAATATTCACAACATCCCCTAAGGTAATATTTTGAAATGCAAGAAAATCTTTGGTTACAAATTTATGATTAAACATATATACTACCTATGGAAACAAAAATAAGGAACATGAAATAAATTATGACTTCATTATAATAGGATCCTGTGTACCATTAAAATATGATTACTATGAACTTTCTGTAAGAGAAATACTTACATTATAATACTTAGTTTTAAAAAGGTGCAATGTGTATATACTATGTAACACAAGCCAGCAAAACTCTGCATTGACTAACAAAGCCTAAGAAAATACACCAAAATGAATATGAATGTGACTCACCAGATGCTAAATTTCTTACAAAGAGTGTGAATGATTTTTATAAGTGAAAGATTAGTAATAGATTTCATTTTCGAAAGTGAGTTGAAAGGTTTTGTTTTCTTTAAAGTCAACAGAATTTGGGCATATTTTTATAAAAGCCATTTAAACAGTCAAGAAAAATAGTGAAAGTAATCACATTCTTAGAATATGAAAGGGAGAAAGAGAGTGAGTCAGTCAAATCATGTGTGGTATGATCTGTAAAACCTAAGAAAAGCCCTCCTCTGTCCACCACCACCACCCAACAAAACACTTCCCGACCTTGTTTTGCCACAGGTTCTTCCCAGCCATAATTAAAGGCATTGTAACGACTCCTCAAAAGGTTACCACTCAAGCTTTTCAGTCATGAATTAATGGTTAAATCACATGAGTTGATAGCAAAGCCTTCAGCGTGTAATACTTTAGCATTATTTCAGTTAGAAAATGACATAAGAGGTTCAATCTTTCCAAATGTAGAAATACACAGGATGAGGTGAGGAAAATAGCAATTCTATATAGAAGGAAGAGAGAAACTAAGATTCTACTGTGATCCAAAGTCTAATACTTATTAATAAATCTACATTGACAGTGAGAAAACTAAAGCCCAGATACCATGCATTTTTAAATAAATGCAATTTTTAAATGGTAACAATGCATGACATATTGCTTTGAGTCACTCAAAATTGGCTTCTAAGTTATTTTCTATAACAAATATACAGGATTCTCGAGTGAGATGCCTTTGTTCTCATAGCATTTTTCATGGCCTTTAAATGTCTTTGTCCCTATAGATTTATTTTTAAAAATGTAAATAAATGTTAGCCTCTACAATGAGGTCAATCTGACAATATATTCCTGTTGATGTGATATGGCAAATATAAAACATCACCTTTGAAGTGTTACTGCCTTAAAAAATTGTTTATCTTGATGCTAATCCTAAGGAAACAATCAAATCCAAATGCATCCAAACAATTGGACATGACTCTTCAAAACTGTCACTGTTGAGAAAAGGCTCTAAAAAACATGATAGAAGAATCATTCCAGATTTAAAAAGCACTAAATACACATGAAAACTAAATGCAAACTGTGATCCTTACTCAGATCATTACATTGAAAAGAGAAAAACCAAAGGACATTACAAGGAAAGTTGGGAAATATAAATATTGACTGAATATATAATATCCATCATAATAATAAATATAACAATATATAATATAGAGTATAATGATACAATATAATAATATATCAATGTTACATTGAGATAATTTCTTATGCTTACATAAAAGAAAGCCTTTGTTCTTAAAAGACACATCCTATTTAAGAGTGATCTTTCCAGCTTCTTTTCAAATGTCCTAGAAAAAAGAAAAATAAAATGTAAAAAAAGGTATACATATCCACATGCATACATACATACATATCTACATACAGGAGAGAAAGAGACAGACAGACAGAGAGAAATAGGGAGGGAAACCAATGTGACAATGTGTTAACACATGACGAAGAAGATTATATTGGTATATTGGTAATCATGCTATTAACCACAGTATTTCTTTAAAATTTTCTATAGATTTTTTTTCAAAATAAGTTTGGAAAAAAGACATGCAAAACAAATTTATTACCCCATGACAAAATGGGGGAGCTCGGAAGGCCAAGGACTGGGTCTCGCACACCGCTCTGACAAATGGACCTTGGTGACCGCGGGCAAGTGGCCTCACTTTTGTAGAATGAGATGGATGCACGAAATGATCTCCAAGGCTCTTTTTTGAAATATGACTAAGCACTTGGGAATAAAAATAGTCTCATATCCATGCATGTGAATGTATGTTGACACATGCAGATAGCATAATAAAATTGCTATTCCTGTTCATAAAATTACTCTTGGGAATTTTATAATTTATAAATTATTCCTCCTCAGCATCTTAGTTAACTGTGTGTGTTTAATAATATTAGCCTAGTTGGCACTAAAATTGTGTCCCTTGTTGCAAGAATAAGATCTTTTATCTACCTTAAAAAAAAGATTCTATATAAAACAGCAAGAAAGCAAGAGAGAAATGACAAAAGAAGAGAATAAAAGAGGAAGGGAGGGAGGAAAAGAGAGACGGGGAAGACAGGGAAGAAAGAGAAAGGAAGAGAGCGATGGAGGGAGGGGGGCTTCAAAGAACAATATTTTTAAACACCAGATCTAGATTATAAAACGAGAGTTGAGATTTCTATGTAGTGGTACATTGTTATCTCTAATTGGGTCTGGAAATGGGACCAGCAGCCACTCCACTACCCAGGAAGGTAAAGCTCTTTGGTGTCTGCTAGGAACCAAAGAAACCAGCAAATGGAACCAGGGCGGATAATAGTCCTGAGAAAGACAGTAGATCCGTTTTTTAAAAATTGTATGTATAATGCTTCCAAAGCTTCACCCGATGGACCATTTTCCAAGATTAGAAAAATTTCTAAGGTCATTGAGAAATAGACCAATTTGACCAATACTCTCAAGCTTCAAAACAAAACAAAAAAAATAGAGTAGGACAAAAGAAGAAACTTCCAAATGAAATGCATGTGTTTTGAGATTTCTATTTATTTAAAAAGTGCAAGAGAGCTACACAAAACCATTATGCTCAAAAAGTCATAAGAAAGTTTAAAAGCTATTCTAACTCAATGTTTATACTCTTTTGTACATTCTAATCTTTTTGAGAATACACTTTTTATTGCTGCATATTCTGATTTTTTTTTTACCATGGCATGGGTTACCTTTATAAACAAATTTAAATTTTTAAAAGGATGAAAGAAAAAACCTCCATGTAAAATGGCATTATTATTTACCTTTGTTTGATATGAAGATATGTCCAGGGCTATTATAAATTGAGTTGATAAATACATTGACATTTGCACAGTGATTCTGTCACTGGAAGTCTTTTGGAACATGAGAGACGGATAAACAATGTGAGAGTGCATTCATTCTTCCCATTATCAGGCTGGTTCTCTGTTTACTTTCCACTATTCTTGGTGACCTGAGTGGGAGTCGCCATGAACCTACTGAAGAACTTAAATTTTTTTAATTCCCACACATGGATGCTTGACCTTACCATTAGGAAGAAAAGAAACGATTGTAGCAAAATAAAATCTTACTCTATCTTGCTTCCCCATTAAGAGGAGTCAAGCTTATCCTCTCCTAAACTCACACTCTTTATTCTGCCATGTCCTTCAGCTGTACAATGGGGAAAAATGCCCCAAAAACAACCCTACCCACATACACTGACAATATCTCAGCAACATCTCAAATGCAGTATAGATGAGGATTTACTCTACAACAGTGACAGTCTTCCACACATGTTGGAATGGAGCACACAGACCCAGAAGTTCAGCTTGTTGAGGCAGCTTTCTGTTTAAGCTTATACTTCTTCATTCGGCCCAGTGTGGAACCCAGAATCTTGCCTGCAACAAGCCAAAAGGTGTCCACCCAGACCGGGGACTCTACACTACATTTTAGTAAGACAAGAGGGTATGTTAACATCAACACTCAAGGATAAGACCCCATGCACACACCAATATGAAGCAACCAGAGGAATCATGCAATGTTTCCTAACCTCGATAGCCAGTTGTCTCCTCTTCTCCAACCAGAATTCTTCAAGAGCTTTATCTTGCTCTGCCACAGCTTCTGCATGCTTGTCCCAAAGACTTGCCCCAAACGCTCAGGCTTTTCATCCACAAAGGCTAGCACTCCTTTCACATCTTGAGCTTTTATTCATTGATTTCCCCAAGATGGTTTTCTCCCACCCATAGGCTGTGTAAAATATGCAAAGTGCGCACAGCGCTGCCTGCTCCCGTCCCTTACAGACAGGAAGGGCTGCTCGGTGCGCAGCTCTCCCACCCACACGTTCGCACCGACCATCCCTCCTCTGCCATGGTCCATATTCCGCGTGGTGTGACAATGAGAACAGGGTTTTAGAACCCTCTGGCTGGAAATCACAACTTCTTATTTGAACTTCATCAAGTGATATCATGACTGTGCCTGGGTAATATGCCTCCCACCGCAGCAGCAATCTGAGACTGTTACTTGAGAGCATCACCTAACATATGGGGGCTACACTGGCAAGCTCCCCAACCCAAGCTACTGGGTGAACCATTTTTTGTGGCATGTGGGCTGGTTGATAATCACGTGCATCCTGATCATCCTCGTACTTTCATGAGTCTTCTCCCATCTCCACTGACCTTCCTATCAGCTTAGATACTAGAAGTTTGGCATCTTGATACAGTATAACTATATAACCATTTTAAACAGAACTAAAGCACTGATGTGACTTTCTCCTCACGAGAACACCCAGCCCAGCACTTCCTCACTCCTTAAAATTCTCCATGAAACATGGTGTCTTGCCCTACACAGGCAAACACTAGTCACATCTTGTTTAAGTCATCATTCTCATATCGTTTCTATATAAAAAGCAAATTATGGAACATCTCCCTGCCACCTAACAGTGTCCTCTGGCACATCTCCAACAAGTAGAATTTAACACCAAAATACAGACATTGTTGAAGGAAGAAGAAACCCAGTGACCTTTCCTGTGGTAAGCAACCAGTCACAACAGTGGAGCTAGCACAAAGGGACCCACAGAGAGGGAAAGCATAACAACTCAATGGAGAAATCTTCCCTACCTGGGCAGTGATATTAGCGGTTCTGAACTATGGGAGTTTATGTAATCAAAATATTTGGAGCGGTTTGGGGAAAGTAAGCAGTAACTATAACCAACTGCCAAACCAATAGTCATAGTTCTGAATAACCGTTCCACTTAGACAGCCAGAGCCAAAATCCTCAACAAAGTCAAGGAGGGGGTTAAATAAGGCCAGAGCAGAGGCCATTGGCTGGATTGCAACTGAATCATTAAACCTTCAGGGTTTTCATACGGTGTGCTATGTTCATAATTTTTTTCTTTTAATATGGAAATGACACAGAAAAAAGCCATCTATCTGTAATCAAGATTCTGATAGGCTATATGAAATAATCAATCTTGCATAAAGGCTATAGTTAAGTCTCATTCACTGCTGTGTTTTCCCTTTAATTTTTGTTTACTTGGTGGCTTGTTTGGCCATTTTCATCTAACTTAGGCTAAGGAAAGAGAATGAGGCAGAACTTTTAGAATTAGATAAAACCCTTTTGTCCTTATTCCTAAAGATCCTTCTTTTTGATAAGTTGTTTTCCAGCTTAAAATTAGGTCTCCAATATATATGCCTGTCATTATTTTTTAAATAATAATAATTGGTTGTTAAGGAATAAAAAGCATAAAGCATGTATATTTATTCCTCTGCCTTTCCCTTCAACTCAAGGGCTATTAACAGGCAATGATGGTCCCCCAAAGCAGGGGTTGTTTTAGCTGCACCAGAAAATGCATTTAAAAACCTAAACAAGCTAGCTGCAGCCATATCTTTGTTTGCCAACTTGAGTATTCTCTTCACTTAGTCCTGCTCATAGCAACACACAAAGGATTACTCTGCAGTCAGGGATAATAGCTGATCCCATAATCTGGCACTAACACTTAGAAAGATTAATTACCCTATTAAAATCTTAGACATTACTAAGAAAATCTTTCTATAAACCTTTTAACTTACAACAAACGCAGCCTCCTTGGTGCCTTCGGTTTGTTACACAATACAGGCCCTCACCCTCCCACACTTGTTCACCATTGTTTCCAACATCTTCGGGAAAATCCAGGTGCACACGCATGAAAATGCACACACCTGCAAACCCATCCCAGCAACACTGAGTCAGAGCTCTTCCTGATACAAAGGTGTAAAGTGGGAGTGTGGTTAGAAAAGATAAAGTTAAAACTCCTCCCGTCTATAAACTGGCTGCTCCAGAGATTAATCGACAGGGAAAAAAAAACAACTCGGTGATTCAAAGGCTGCTGCAGTGTTAGAAACCAGAGACACTTAAGAAGATTCAGGTTGTAATCCTCACACAAATTATATACTCAATATGTAAAATGATGAGCAGGGTTGAGTTCTCCATGTGTAATATTCAAGTTTCCCTCTGGAGTCTAAAACTATTGATGAGACTTTAGGGCTACCTCTGTGTTTTTTACCTCCACCCTTGCTGTCTACCTACCATGGTTCCTTTCTTCTCCTTGTCACTCTTGAGAAGAGAACTCAGTGGGTTCAAGACATAAATATAATCAAATGGAAAAGGAAGTAGAGGCCCGAGTGAAGAGGTTACAAGTCATTTGTAGACTGAACAAAGAAAACATGTAGCCACCTCCATATCTCCTATCAATTATGATATTTCACTATGTCATCAAAACACCTTCAAATGTCATCAGAAAAATGCTGGAATACTGTTGACAGTAAATTGGTTCAGAGCGTGGCACATTGGGCTAATCCCAGCTCCAGCAAGAATTGGCTGCATGGGCCTATGTAACTTGAGTTATCTAATTAGCCTAAGCCTCAAATGCCCCACCTATAAAATGGCAATGACGGTGATACAGATACATCAGGGTATTGTGGGACTAAATGAGGAAGTGCATGGTGTGCCTAGTACAGCACCTAATACATAGTTAGTGCTCAGAAAATGTTAGCTGTCCCTGTGATTATTAACTACTCGTAGAGTGATATCGGAATAATAGAGTAAGCTGATATCCAAATGAGGAGAGACTTTAAGACTAACCAGTCGCTTGCCCCTTAAAGCCAGTGAGTAGATCATGTTCATTTGCTTCTCCTAAGCAAAGTTTTAACAAACTTAATGACAGGAACATACATGGATACTAACGAATGGGGGAGGAGAAATGATTTACAAAACTGGTAGAGCTGGAAAACCTGAAGACACAGTACACTTCCCTTACTCTATCATCCCAACCATCCAATAACTGGATTATTTTATCTATTTTTCCTGCTTCCATTTTTTGGCTCTAGTTTCACCTTCTGTCTCAAAGACTACAAAGTATAAAGACTTACTTTTTTTAATTGCAAATGAGAAGTATAAACATATCTAACTTTCAGGAAAGCCTAGAACTGCTCCAAGTAGTAGAAGCACTTCCCAGAGAAAGGGTTCTTTGCATTTCCAGGTTAGCATTGTGAAAGTTGATTTTTGCAAAATTGCTCCCCAAAATGTGCAGTCTTAAGTGGTGTAAATAATATAAGCATGAGGATGTTCTTTGTAGGCAACAAAGTTACTACAAAACAAAAACAAAAAAAGTATGAAAGGTTGAGAGCTTTGTGCTGGTTCTTGATGAATATGAAACTATAGATCCAGATTCCCCACAAAACATTTCTCTCCAGATCGGTGGAGAGCTGAAATTAGTGCTTTATCCTGCTAAGAGTTTATCATGTTTATCATCAGTGTTTATCATGTAAGTGGCAATCTTGCTATTTAGACGCTGGAAGAAAATTTCAAAATGATTAAAATAATCATTTGTGTAAGTACTCTGGATGTTCAAAATTCTCCTTCCTGACACTGTGGAAACAGTGACTTTTTCTGGTTTTCCAATGTTTAATTTCTCAGGTGTTACTTTCTACCAGTCTCACATAACAGAAACTGTTCCATAAAACATATGCTAACAGAAATGAGTACTCCAAGCTATCCAATCCCAAGTAAAAGTGAAATCCAAGTGACATGAGGGGGAGAGGGACACTTGGCACCAAATCCGTCAAAATGTACAACATTCTTCCAAAGATATCCATATAGACTTCTGGTTAAGATGGCAGCATAGGCAGACATGGTTTCGCTCCTTTGCACAACCACATCAAAATTACAACTGAACTATAGAACAACATTACCCAGAACTGTCAAAAATTGAGTTGAATGGAAGTCTGACAACTATGGAATTAAAGAAACCACATCCATCAGACTGGTAGGATGGGTGCAGACACAGAACAGGCTGGTCCCTCACCCACATGTAGTGGATAAAAATTCAGGAGGGATATTGTAGAAGTGAGGAGTCCGAGCTCCACACCAGGTCCCCCAGCCCAGGGTTCTAGTGCCAGGAAGATAAGTCCTCACAACTTCTGGCTGCCAAAACCAGCAGGGATTGAGTTGGTGGAAGAAACTGCTGGAGCCTAAAGCAGTTCTTAAAGAAACCACACATGGACTTACCTACTCAGACTCATTGCCTCTGAGCTCCAGCACTGGGATAGCAGCTTGAAAGGCACCAATAGCACACTGGGAGAAAATGCATCAAGGTGAGCAGAAGCCATTGTCCCTTTTCTAAACCCTCCCTTCACAGAGAAAGCAAGTTGGTACCATATCTGAGACTCCATCCACCTGGCTAACACTGTTTGATCCACCTTGGAGATCCCCAGAAACTCTGCCCCACCCAGCTTATAGTCCCACTGAAGCTGCTTTTTCATCTGAATGGCTGGCCGTGGTTCATGCTTCATAACTTCCTAAATCCACTCAAACAAGCAACAGCTGGCCTCAGTGAGCCCCAGGCCTGCACTAGCAACAGTCAGCCTAGATTCACAGCTTGGCTTTGCCTGGGAATCTCCAAGCCCAGCACAAGTAGTAGCCATCTAAGATTGCTTTATAGCTGAGGCAGGATGGCCCCAGGCAATACACATGTTGGGGCTGACCTTGCCCTGCACCACCTGGGAAACCCCAGGGCCAGTGTACCTATTGGACAGCTCCAGACAACGTTGGAGAACTACCACCCTGCCCCTGCACAATGAATCCTCCACAGATGGTGGAGGTTAGCGGTAAGTGGTCACAGCCAATCCTTGCAGCTGACTAGCCTGGGCTCAACTACAAGAGGATGGTGTACTCAGCGCTCATGAAGGGCACACCTTGAGTACTCAACTTGAGTGATAGAAAGGCTATGCCACTGGACCCTACAGGACACATATTTTATTAGGCCATACTACCAAGACATGGAGTCAAAAAAGCTCTACCTAATACATAGATACAAATATAGGGAGGCTTACAAAACAAGGAGATAAAGAAACATGGCCCAAATGAAAGATCAAAACTCCAGAAAAAGAGGTAAACAAAATGGAGATAAGCAATCTCCCAGATGCAGAGTTCAAAATATTGGGTATAAGGATGCTCAAAGAACTTAGTGAGGACCTCAACAGCATAAAACAGATCTAGTAAGAAATGAAGAATTCACTAAGTGAAATAAAGAACAATTTACAGGGAAACAACAGTAGAGTGGATGAAGCCAAGAATCGAGTCAATGATTTGTAACATAAGGAAGAAAAAACAACTGATCAGAACAACAAGAAGAAAAAAAGAAGCCCAAAAAACAAGTATAGTATAAGCCGCCTCTGGGACAACTTCAAGAGGTCCAACATTTACATCATAGAGGTTCCAAAAGGAGAAGAGACAGGCAAAAATTTTTTAAATCTATTAGAAAAAATAATGAAAGAAAACTTCCCTAACTTGGTGAAAGAAATAGGTATACAAGTCCAGGAACTACAGGGAGTCCAAACAAGATGCAAAGAGGCCCAGTCAAGAGACATCATAATTAAAATGCCAAAGGTTAAAGACAAAAATAGAATCTTA
>PVKM010036683.1:0-14727 GCA_004027735.1 Carollia perspicillata | reverse complement strand
TGTGCGGTCTGTCTCACTGCCCGCTCTTGCCTAGTTTATCTGCGAGCAAATGTGTGTCCGGAGGTCGAGAATGTGTGTCCACGGTCAGCCAACCACCCTGTATACCCTACTTGCTCTGCTTGTTTTCTCCCTGTGTCTGGGGTCTGCAAACTCCACACCACCTAAGCTCCCTGGCGCTCCGGGTCTGGCAGCCACTGTGTTTTCCTGCCGCATTTCCTCTCTGCTGGCTGCTGACTCCGTGCCTCTTACTGGTCTGGTTGAATGGTTGTCGGACTTCTAGTTCAGTTTTCTGTGTTCTGGTTGTGTTATTGTTTGTAAATATTTGTTGTCCTTAATCTTGGTTGTGAGAGGAGGTACAGTGTTTTGACCCATGCCTCCATCTTGGCCAGAAGTCTCTTTCTTTTTTTTTCTTGCATATACTGGTTCAGTTTTCTCAACATCATTTGTTGAAGACAAATATCTTTGCTCAATTGTATGATCTTGCCAATTTTGTCAAATATCAATTGATCATAAAGTAGTGGGTTTATTCTTGGGCTGTCTGTTCTGTTCCATTAATCTAAGTATCTGTTGTTATGCCAGTACCATGCTGTTATTATTACTGTGGCCTTATAATATATTTTGATATCAGGAATTGTGATACCTCCAGTTTTGTTCTTCTTTTGCAACATTGCTGAGGCTATTTGGGGTCTTTTTGGTTTGATATAAATTTTTGGAATGTTGGTTCTAGTTCTGTGAAATATGCCATTGGTGTTTTTATAGGAATTATGTTGAATGTATAGATTGATTAGGGTAGTATGGATGTTTTAATGATTTTAATTCTTCTAATCCATGAACGCAGTATATGCTTCCACTTATTTGTATCTTCCTCAATTTTTTCCTTAAGTATCCTATAGTTTTCCAAGTATAGGTCTTTTACTTCCTTAGTTAACTTTATTCCTAGGTACCTTGCTTTGTTGATGTTGTTGTTATAATAGTAAATAGAATTGTTTTCTTAGTTTCTCTTTCTTACTGCTTATTATTGGTGTATTAAAATGTCATCAATTTCTGGTATTGATTTTATATTCTGCTACTATGCCAAATTCATTTATTAGGTCTAATAGTTTTTTGGTAGAGTCTTTAGGATTTTCTATGTATAATGTCATGTCATCTGCAAATAATGAAAATTTTACTTCCTCCTTTCCAACATGGATCCCTTTTTAGTTCTTTGTGTCACGTCACTGTGGCTAGGACCACTGGAACTCTGCTGAATAGGATTGGTGAAAGTGGTCATCCCTGTCTTCTTCCTGATCTTAAGGAGAACATTTTTAGTTTTTGCCCCTAAAGAGAATGATGTTAGCTATAGGTTTTCCATGAATGGCCTTTATTACCTTGAGGTATGATCCCTCTATTCCCACTCTGCTAAGAGTTTTTTTAATATAAATGAGTACTGGATTTTATCAAATGCTTTTTCTGCATCTATTGATATAATCATGTGATTTCTCTTTTTCATTTTGCTTACATGATGTATCACATTTATTGTTTTGCAAATATTATACCAACATTGCATCATGAGGATAAATTCCACTTGATCATGATGTATGATCTTTTTGATGTATTGCTGGATCAGGTTTGCTAATATTTTGTTGAGGATTTTAGCATCTATATTCTCGTCAGAGATATTGGCCTATAAATTACTTCCTTTCTTGTGTCTTTATTTGGTGTTGCGATTAGGAAAATACTAGCCACATAAAAACAGCTTGGAAATCCTCCCTCCTCTTGAATTTTTTGAAATAGTTTGAGAAAAATTGGTGTTAGTACTTCTTTGTATATTTGGTAAAATTCACCTGTGAAGCCATTTGGTCCAGGGCTTTGTGTGCTGGGAATTTTTTAATTATGTCTTCAATTTCATTCATTGTTGTCCATCTATTCAGGTTGTCTCCTTCTTCCTGATTCAGTTTTTGGAGACCATATGTTTCTAGAAATTTATTTACTTCCCCCAGGTAATTCAATTTATTAGCATGTACTTGTTCATAGTAATTTCTTACAGTCTCTTGTATTTCTGTACTACTAGTTGTTATTTCACCTCTTTCATTTCTGATTTTATTTATTTGGCTCCTCTCTCTCTGTTTTGGTGAGTCTGGTTAAAGGTTCATCAAACTTGTTTATATTTTCAAAGAACCATCTGCTGGTTTCTGTATTGTTTTTTAGTGTCTGTGTCATTTATTTCTGCTCTGATCTTGATTATTTCCTTTCTTCTGCTTGCTCTGGGCTCTGTTTGTTGTTGTTTTTCTATTTATTATTTTTTAGGTGTAGTATTTTTTGAGATTTTTCTTGCTTCTTTAGGTAGGACTGTATTGCTATAAACTTTTCTCTCAGGACTGCTTTTGCTGTGTCCTGTAGATTTGGGGTTGCTGTGTGTTCATTTTCACTTGTTTCCAGGTGTTTTTTGATCTCATTGATAACCCATTTGTTATTTAATAACATGTCATTTGTTTCCAAGTATTTGAGTGTTTTTGAGTATTTTTATTGAGATTGATTTCTAATTCCATCCAATTGTGATCTGAGAAAAACCTTGGTATAACTTCAGTTTTCTTGTTTTTGTTAAGACATGTTTTGTCACCTAACTTTTGGTTTGGTCTACTTTTGAGTAGGATCTATGTGCATTTGAAAAGAAAGTATATCCTGCTGCTTTGGAATTAAATGTTTTGTAAATATCAAATCAGTTAGATCTAGTGTGTCATTCAGTGTCACTGTATTTTTGTTGATTTTTTTTTGGTCTGGGGGACCTATCTATTGATGACAGTGAGGTATTAAAATCCCCTTTTATGACAGCATTGTTGTTAATATCTTCCTTAGAGTCCACCAAGATTTTTTAATATATATTTAGTTGCTCCTTTATTGGGTACATGTATTTTTACAAGGGTTACGTCCTCTTGTTGGATCAATCCCTTTATTTAGTTTTAAGTAGTGGCCCTCTTTGTCTCTTTTCATGACCTGAGTTTCCAAGTCTATTTTGTCAGATATAATTATTGCCACCACAGCTTTTTTTTTCATTTCCATTTCCATGGAATATTTTTCTTCATCCCTTTAATCTCATCTGGTGGAAATCTCTTGTTCTGAGATAGGTCTCTTATAGTCAGAATATATATGGACCATGGTTTTTTTTTATCCTTTCAACTATTCTATGTCTTTTGTTTGGCATATTTAATCCATTTACATTTAAGGTGTTATAAATAGCACCTTATTTATTGCTATCTTTTATTATATTTGTGTTTTTCTCTCTATATTTGTTCTTGTTAAAGGAGGCCCTTTAACATCTCTTGCAGTGCTGACTTGGTGGTAGTGAGCCCTTTTAGCCTTTCTTCGTCTGGCTAGTTCTTTATTTGGCTTTAAATTTTAAATGGTAGTCTTGCTGCATAGAATTATCTATATTGCATCTTCTTAAGTTTCACCATGTTGACTATTTCCTGCCAGTCCCTTCTGGCCTGTAGTGTTTCTGTTGAGAAATCAACAGAGATTCTAATGGGGTCTCCCTTGTGTGTAACTATCTCTCTCTTGCTGCCTTTAAAATTCCCTCTTTGTCTGTAAACTTTGCCATTTTAATTGTGTTGTGTCTTAGTGTGGGTTTTTTGGGGGGTTATCTTGATTAGGACTCTCTATGCTTCCTGAACTTGGTGACGTTTTCCTTTACCAGGTTAGGGAAGTTTTCTGCCATTATTTCTTCACATATATTGTCTGTCCTTTGCTCACACTCACCTCCTTCTGGCTCTCCTATGACATGGATGTTGTTATGCTTGATGTTGTTCCAAAGGCTCCTTAGACTGTCATCCTTTCTCTTAAGTCTCTTTTTTATGTTCTGTTTGGGTGGGTACTGTGATCGTGTCCTCTAATTGCTGATTCAGTCCTCTCCTTCATCTATGCTACTATTGATTTCCTCAAGAATATTCTCGATTTCAGATATTGTAATCTTCGTTTCTGACTGGTTCTTATTTATGACTTCTATGTCCTTTTTAGTGCTTACTATCTCTTTATCTAAGCTCTCACTGAGATCACCCATTTTCCCCCTAAGGTCTTTGACCATGTTTATAACCATTATTTTAAACTCTGCCTCTGGTATTTGGCATGCTCACATTTCAGCTATATCTTTTCATTCTTTTTGTGGGAATTTCTGTTGTTCCTTTGCTCGGGACATTTTTCTTTGTTGCCCATTTTATCTCTGTGTGTTCAGTAAATGTGCTACGCCTCATGCCCCTGCTTTGATGGTTTTATGATAAAGGTGTCTTGCTGGGGTCAGTTGCACAGTCCTTCAGAACACCCAAACTCTATGGTCCAGGAGTGTTTCTTGTGGGTTCTATGTCCCCTGTGTTGTAGTCAAGTCTGAAACGCTGTTGGCTCTTTTGTGGGTAGAGTTATCCCTTCAGGCTGGGAGACTGTAAGGGGAACCCTCGACCTCCACATATGAGATGCTGTGCAGGGCCTGCCCCTAGATGTGGTGTTTATCCCAGCAGGGTCTAGAGCTTGCAGGAATCCCCACTTGGGTGTACTGATTGTGTAAGGTAATTGGTTTGTGCTTTGGTGTGAGTTGAAGACTATCACTAGTTTTGTTGGTACTGGTTCCACTTAGGTAGGTTCAGATACAGGTCACTGTCAGATATTGTGTGTCACCGGCCCTATGCTACCTCTCTGTACTTACCAGGCTGCTCACCGTCTGTGTCTGTGTGTGTACTGGACCTGCGTGTGCATGTGAGGAACCAGTCTGTGTAAAAGAACCAGCTTCTTCCTGTTTGGAGCTGGTGGCAGCTCTGTATAAGAGCTGAGGCTCCCTGAGGTTCACCTCTATCTTTCAGCCACTCTGCCCCTATCTGAGGTTACCTGGTCTTCCTACTGAGCCTGTTGATGAGGGACTGTAGGGTAAACCCAGGCCTGTTGAGATAGAACTAGTAGGTTTCCCACTTTGTTGGCCACACAGTCTGTAGGGCAGTTAGTGAGGGGAGATTATCCCCTGCTCAAAGCCAACCTCTCTGGTCTCCACTGGAGACTCCAGCACTTACTTCCTCAGGTGGGCTCACTGCTGATTCAGGATGAGTGCATTCAGCTTTTCCCTTTGCAGGAGTGAGCTCAGCAGCTCTGGACTCCAGGGGATAGATCAAAAGAGTCTCCAGCTGGGGTTGGATCCAACCAGCCTGCAGGTGGGGACTAAGCTCTCTCTCTCATTCCAAGACCTCAGTCCTGGAGGCTAAGCACTCAGTCCAGTTCCCTGGCAATACCCTCCAATGACCTCACACTTTGTCCCTGATCTGAGCTACTCTTTTCCCCTCCCCCCCAGAAATTTACCCAGCGGGAGTCTGGGATCTGGCAGGGCCTATCTACAGTGTATCCCCCTTGGGGATGGTGCCTGCAAATCTGTAGGAGAGGGGTTGGCACTCCTTTCCCTTCCCAGGGTAGTGTGGGCTGAGACTAGGGTTGGCTTCCTGCAAAGTATCCGAGCAGCTCCACCCTTGTCTGTCTAACTCCCAGGCAGCAGACTTTTCAGAAGACATAGTTGGAAATTCTCTGCACCATGCAGCATCCAGTTTGTTTCCTGAATGGAGCTGGGTGGGACCCCCAAAACCCCTCATTGTGCAATTTTCTCATCTCGCTGTGCAGCTGATCTCAGTGGGAAAGGACCCACAGACCCAGAATCACTTGGCGTGGCTGCAAAAATTAAGTGAAAAAAAATTCCCAGGTCTGCTAGGTTCCTCTTTGCAGCAGCTATGGCAGGAGTAGCTCATGGTGGGGTGGGGGGTCCCATTCATATGCTCCAGAAAGGGGAAACTGGTCCTCTTCATCAAGTCATTCAGCCAGTTCTCCATCTGGGTCTCCATCTTGCACATCCCAAGAAACCAGAATGCTCCTTTAGAATGCTGCCGTCTGCCTCCCCCAGAGGCCCCATCGTAGCAGCGGGTCTCTCCCCATCCAAGCTGACACAGTGAACTCTCCAGGCTGGCACTGAAGCAGCGGAAGCACTTCACACTGAATGTGTGCTCCCCGATCCTCACAGGTGCGGGGAACCACACTGTTTCTTACTGCCGCAGACCCCACAGTCTCCTTTTCCCGTCTGTGTTCCTGTGGGTTGGGGGTCACTGGGTGTGATTACGGCCTCACAGTCTTAAGGAGAGGGAGCCGCACAGCTGTGATTCCTATGCTTTCTATCTGGTCTTTTCAGCCCACACAGCGGCTGCATGTGGATCCTTTCCCATTCACGTTTCAGTCCCTCCTATCTGGCTCTATCCAGTACCCGCCTCACACAACTGAGTCACTGTCTGGGTCTCCCCATAAAACCTTCCCATAAAACGAACTGCCTCTCAAAGTCCTGCTGGCTGCAGTCTGTAGGTGCCTCTGACAGACCCAGGCACAGCAGCCTGGTCTCTTCAGCAGTCTGAGCCCCTACCCTGAGCTCTCCAGGTTGACACTGCATCAGGGGAAGCCTGTATGCTGCAAGTGTGCGACCTGAGTCTCACAGGCTCAGTGGATCCCCACCAATTTGCCCCAACAACAACCAGCAATCTCCTCCTCCCATCAATGTTGACTGAGTTGAGGACCCTTGCAGGGATCTAAGGGCCCCTAGTGGGGAAGGAGCTCCAGAGCTGCTATTTCTAACAGAGCTCTCAGCTGCAACAGCAGCCATGCTTGGGGTCTTTGCCCTTCACTTATAAACCCCTCTTGCCAGTCTTCATGAAGCATCTCTCTATTCCTTGGCTTTAAACCTTCACATCAGCAAAGTTTCAGTTGATTGTGCAGGTTGATTGTTGGATGTTGAGCTGCAAATCCAGATTGGGAGCCCAAGCTAGTGGACTCAGCTGCCACCTACTCTGCGGCCATCCTCTCAACGGATCTTTCTGGGTGTTGTGAACGTATCCTGTCTGATTTTTTTTTTTCCAGATATTCCCTGGCTAGGCTCCTCCCCTTTATGGTCACCATTTTGGCTCCCACTGCATGTATGCTTAGTAAAAGGAATTCTCCCTTACTGTTTCCTCCATCCCCCCATTAATCTGGTGAACTGCTGTTGGTTACCCGCCTCCCCACCCATGGCTGCAAAGTGATCTTTCCGGCCTAGTCGACTAGGGAGGATGTTCGTTGTCAAGAGTGATACTGGTCACTCCTGGGGGTGACTGTGAAACTTCTGTTTTCTGATTTCACCAGGCTTTTCCAGGGTCTGGCTCCCTTCTCTTTCATTACTAACTTTCTACTGTAACAGAACTGCACACACACTCACACACACATAACGTTACATTTAGATAGATTATGTAAATGCAAACTACATAAATTAGATTTAACAAGCGAATTGTCTTTCATAGACATAGGAAATGAAATTGTACAGATCTGGCTTGTCCTTGCCAAGAGTTTGCCTTCCATCAGAGACAACGGGCACAGTTCCGTCAATAACCAACTTGTCAGTGTTATTCCATCTCATCTGTCAGATTTATCTATCCTCCTCCCATTGAGTGGACCAAGTAAGAAAGCAAAAAACAGGGATGGAAAGTGCTCATTCCTGAGCTGTTCCCTCTTAGCAAATGAAACTAACTTTGTTTTTGGTAGAAATGGCTAATTGTCTGCCCTAGCCACTTCCCCTTTCTGAATTTGTAAGCAAATTCTTATTTTTCCAGGTTGCAGTGTTAAAAAGTTGAATGCTAAGTTTCCCATTCTGCTTTGTAAGCAGAGGTGGCTAATGAAATGCAGTGGAAGTCACACATTGAATAAATACCCTTTGCCTTCTGTCACTTTTTTGTCTTCCTGCTGCTTGGAATGTGAACAAAACCACAGGGACTCTGGCAGCCACATGGAAACCACGATGCACGTATAAGAATACAGTCACTACCAAGAGAAGGAAGGCTGAGTCCTCCACGACTCCTCACCTCATATCAGCCCTGGTCTCTACCTCAAGATGTCTTTCATGATGGAGAAAAATAAACCCTCATGTGTTTAAGCCATTTCAGTCAAACTTATGTTGTTAGCAGCTAAACAGTTAGTAAATGATGGGTTTCATTTATAGAAGTGTGAAGGCAGAGAAGGTGGTATGTTTTTTCGCAGGGTATAAGAAGGCACATGGCTTGTCCTTCCCAAGCTCCATCTGAAAGTTCTTGAACTCTCACTCTGTTACATGGTGCCTATCACTTATCTCTGTACTCTCCTACCTGTTCAGACTATAGAAGAATGTAGAGTTTTTCAAGAACAGTTTATTCTTCCTTATACCCCAAAACTGCACCACCAAATCCACACATAATCCTATGTGGACATCAATGTTGACAATGCTTTTGTAACTCTAATTTACCACTGATTATGGACTATAATCATAAAGACAAGAGTTATGGATTTAGGAGTCACCATCAAATATACAGTTACGAAGCCATGGGAGCTAATGAAATGCTTCAGAAAGAGTCAAGAAGGGTAGACCAAGGAACAAACCCATAGGAATCCTAACATTAAGTGTGCTTCCTAAAGAAAAAAATTCCTTTGTTGAACATCAAGATGTCACGATGTCATGAAGCGACAGAATGGTGGTAGTGTGGCAGAGAGATTCACTTCGGGACATCTGACAGAATATCAGATCATGTCTCTCAGCTCCTGGAAAGCAGCGGTCCCCGAGCCTGTTTGTATTTGTTGACCCCCAAGAGCCAGCAGTTCCTCAACACCAACCTAAAATGATATGCAGTGTGAGTTGTCCTTGGTTTGTGAGAGAGGTGAAGGTTTTTGGAATTTATAAAATGTTGTCTTTTCTGTCAGAGCGATACATGGCTTTTATCTGGCTGTTGCAAGAGCCAGACAAGGTACCATGAGTTTTTATCATTCCTGATCTTCAGTGACAAAAGGATCTTCCCAAAAGATCCAAGCCAGTGTTTCATCAGCTCAGATTGATGCGTTCACCTCTATCACCCCAATACAAACATGGAGTGAATGTAAGGGAAGTTTCCTGGGCTGTAGTGCATTCGCTTCGTCATATTTCCTTTCCACTCATACACGTATTGTTCTGATTTATTCCTATTTTCTACTCATGTATACTGATAGCAGTTGTTTCTTTTATTATCTATATTAAAGAATATCTACTGTTATCCCTCCTCACTCTTGCTCACTCCTCATATCCCAAGATCTCCATGTGCCCAGACACAGTTCCTGGAGGGCTGACTGAACCTAGAGACTAACTAGCAGTGGTTCAGTATGGCATTAACACAATTCCAATAAGTCAATATATGGAAGGCACCTCACACACTTCCCAAGTGCGTAATAAATGCTCAGTGAGTATTAAACATCATTATCATAATCTAGGCATAATCCAAAAATTAGACTTTTCCACCTTCTTCACAGACCTCTTCTTAGCATATTTGGAGAAAAGGAGGTTTGTCTCTTATCTCCTCCTTAGTCAGTTCCATGATGCAGGTGCCTCTCTGGCTGCTTTCTGCCCCATCTCTGTATGTCTTGCTTCTGACCTTGACCGGAAACCTACCTTTCTTCTCAGTGTGATATTGCTCCTTCCATGTGCATGTCAGCAGAGCAGTCAATGTGAAGAAGCCCTTACTTCTCTTTGCTGCCTTGTTTCTTGTACCAAGACACACTTTGAACTTATCCAATCTTAAGGAAGAATTGAAGAAATATAAGCAAAGCAAAATATAGATTCAGAACTTTATACAACCCTCCTCATGTCCAAACGTATCAAATACTCAAGGACACCCCAATTACAGCCTCTGCTCAGTGAGCCTTTGCCCAGTTCTTCTGAGCACGCCATGGGTGTGCATCTCCACCTCTCCACAAGGGTGGCCTGACCCTAAGTTCCCCACCCTGCCTGCACTCAGGGCAGTTTATGAGCATGTATTCCTCAAAATCAGAGCTATTCAATGTAGACTGGCAGCATCTTCAGCAGAGCAGTTCAGGGTAGTCTTTGTCACTCGACATCTGAATCTTTTCCAAGTCTCCCTGCCTACACTCTGTGCACTGTGTGGGGAGTATAATATGACTCCTCTTTCTTCTTGATTCTCTAATAGTTAACTGTAACACACACACATAAATACATGCCAAACATATTCTTAGAGACAGTAAAGTCCAAATTTACTTTAAAGAATAGAAGAATTTTCCTAAATGCCCCGTGGTGTACAGTGTTTCCAGGGTAGGGCAGAGGTAGCAGTTAACGTAATCGTGTGTATTCATAGAGTTTCTCCTTTGTTTTTCTTTTGCTTTCGGCTCTAGCATCCAAAGTCCAAAACTTCGGCTCAGTTACAAGATCACCTACCCAAGGTTACCATACCAAGTCCTAAACACTCTAAAACTTGAAAGTAAAATGTTTTAGTTTTGATTTATCTTTACATGTCAAACCATATAAGGAACTCTTGGTGTAAGGCCTTCTCTTGCATGTACATGTATGTACATGGAAGATATGTATATGTATATGAAAGATATGCTTTATGATCTTCCTAGTCAAGCAATCTTTCTAGGAACTTAGACTATCTTACCTATGGCCCAAGGTATCTAGATTTGCTCTGTGATAAGGCTGCATCCGTAACTGAAGAAACAATAAATTCACTCTTCCGGATCCTCATACCACTACCTGCTCCATCTCCCAGCCAAAAATGTTGCTTGGACAAAACCATTTAGCCTAACGAGGAAGGGATGGAAACCATGGGACCTCATCGGATTCGTCTGTTGGGCCTAGTATAGAGTCCAGTAAACAATGGGCTCTTAATAGGTGCTAAATCATATGCAATGAACCATTTACATAAATTGTGTGTGAGTAGCACAAAGTAGCATAATTCTCAAGAACAGTATAAGCAAGTGACTTTCAATTTTATTTTAAACTGAAGAAATACTTGAGAAAGAAGACTGAAATTCCTTTACGTGTAGACAAAAAGATACTTGAGCACAATGTCTCCCAGTAATTGACTGATACAAACACCACCACTGGAAAAGCACTCTTTCCAGTGTTTTCCCTGGGGCAAGCTGAACATCCTTGTTCCTCAGCTATAGGTTAAAGGGTTAAGCATGGGAACCACTCTGGTGTAGAAGACTGAGGCACATTCATCCTGGTCCATAGTTCCTGGAAAAGAACTGGCTAAATAGGTGAATGCCCTGACCCCCAGAACCAAGCAGAAGGGAGTATGTGCAGCCATGTGTGCTAAAGGCCCTGGACCTGACTTCAGCAGAAGGAATGTGGAGAATATGGTAGAGAATCAAAGCATGAGAGATCAAGATGCTGATGCCAGATGTTGTGATGACCCCTCCAACAACACCAAAAAGCACCAGCCTGGTGGCATGGGAGCTGGCAAGGCAGAGATGCACAAGGGGAGAACTTGATACAGGTAATGGTCCATGATATCGGAACCACAGAGGGCTGTCCCAGCACGCCTCCGATGTGGGCCATGACCCTGGCAAACCCGAGCACACTTGGACCAGACATCAGCGTAGCGCAGACCTGGGGGACATGGTGACCGGGTACAGCAGAGGAGTGCAGAGAGCCACATAGCAATCACAGGCCATTGATACGAGCACAGAGTACCCCAAATTGGCATAAAAATAGATGAAAAATAGTTGTCATGCATCCCACATAAGAGATGATGTTTTCTGACACAAAGCCATTCATCATTTCAGGGGTAAAAACACAAGAATAACAGATCTATACAGACAAGTTAACGAGGAAAAAGTACACTGGAGTGTGAAGGCTAGAATCCAGCCCAATTAAGCTGATCAAGCAAAGAATTAGAAAACCTAGATACTTGCCTAAAATAGGAGGAAGAGGGACCTGCTGCCGGACAGGGAATGGGCTGGAGCGCACCTTCCTCAGGTCGGCCTCTGGAGTGCGTAGTGTGGGTTCTCCGCTTCATGTGGTATGTAAATGACATCCTGAGAAAATCAGAATTACGAAGAGGAATCACCTGAAAGAGAAACATTTTGAGATGAATGAAAATAGAGAACCCACATCAGTAGTACCACATTCAAATAATTCTAAAATGAGTTACTCAGGTAGAAGAAGGGAAAGAATTGCAGAGGGAAGCTAAGAACTCGAGGAGGAAAGACAGGGTAAATATGAGGACATTTCTGCATAGAATGGTAAAAGTATCTTCTTGATATATATCAAGAAAAGAGGTAAACAGAATTAAAGTGGTCTGTTTCTTAGAAACGTAAACATTTACCAGAAAACAGAGAAAACATTATGAAACTCTAAGTTGAGAACTCTTCTTACAGGACCTGGACAGTTGAAGCTGAAGAAACCCATGCAGTGCAGAACGCTTGCCCTCCGCCCTGGAATTGCCCTGGGGTCATAGCAGTCTCTGATACCTGACACTCTTTTTGGAGGCGCTGGTTCTTTATGTTCACTTTTCAATTCTCAGTATCCAAACAGTCGCACTATTGGTTTCTCTTTCTCTCTATCAGCCCCCGAAGAGATCACGCCAAAGGAGAGCACAGTTTAAGCCAATAAACTGCAGGACACACACTTAACCAACCTCACAGAAACTTCACCAGGAAAGAGGGGTATTGGTTAGGAAAGGAAACTTCTAAAGGTCAGCCCATTGCCAGCCGGAAGACTGTAGAGAGCTCTCACAGCCGGGGCAGGCGCAGGTGGGGTGGGGGCGGTGGTGATAGCTGCCCAGCGGGGACACTGGGCAGGGGGGGGAAAGGTAGGCCCGAAGGACCCAAACATGCTAAATAAAGGTGACAGACCCAGTCTGGGAGAAAACAGAATCCAAGAAATTGGTGCAGATAATCTGCGAATATTCCGTATTATAAGAGAAATAATTGAGAATGAAACAAAACGAAAACGGAATTACAGATGGTGGAAGCAAACGAACGCACCCAAACGTGATGACGGCGATCGTGCAGAGTGGCTGAAAGCTTCGTTGGGATTCTTGTGGCAAGTTGCTCAGAACATCACTTTCAGAACAAGACTGAACTGGAGTCTTACTCCGACAATATCTGTAAGATGCTTGGAAAAGTACACGTGGGTTATGTGGAGATGCTCCGTCAGGGTAAACTAGTGTTTATTCTCATCGCGTGTGGACGGTAACCTTACCTGCAGCAGCAGAGCTAGAAGCTTGGAAGATGAACATTCATTCAACAAATATAAGTGCCTATATTGTACCTTCTCAAGAGGAAACTTTCAGCCTCTGAGCAGTAAGCCTCTCTGAAAAACCATTTTAGGAGACACAGGCAGGAAAAAAGTTTGAAAGGAAGTTCTCCTCTTCCGACAGCTACAGGGCTAGAGTGCAAAAATGAGGTAAACTCCTATTGTCAGCTGCAAAGCTGCAAGTTAGCCTGGCTCTCCTGAGGAAACAAAGTAAATGTTGAAATCCTGGAGAAGGCGCATTATTAGCTTTGTTTATTCTCAGTCTTGGGTTCCTCCCAGGGCAGTTCACTCTCCCCACAGCTGTGGCCCACTTATGTACGATCCTTGCCATTTCTTGCCTCCATTATTGCAATATCTGTAGCTGCCTGTTTTTCTGAAATAGAATCCATCCTCCAGCCTATGAGAAAGGAAGGAGTGGGAGGTTAATTTAACAACATGGATTGGTGTCTGTTATTTTCTGGGTACTTTCATAGCTATCATTAACTAAATTTAAAAAACAAACAGTTGGATGTAGGTACTATGTGCATTCCTAATTTGCATATGAAAATAATTTTAGGTGGTGTTTGCTATGGTCTGATGATGGTGACCCCCAAAATTCAGATGTTGGAAATATGACCCCCAAAATGATAATATTAGGAAGTGGAGCCTTTGAGAGGCAATTTGATCATAAGGGGAGAGCCATTATACTGGAATTAGTGTCCTTATAAAACAATCCCCAAGGAGGTAGCTCACCCCTTATGCCATGGGAGGTTCCAATGAGGAGCCAGCCATCACTGAGGAAGTGGGTCCTTACCAGACACCAAATCTTTCAGCACCTTGATCTCAGGCCTTCCAGCCTCCAGACTATGAGACATACATTTCTGTTATTTACAAGTACTCCAGGTTATGGCATTCTGTTACAGCAGCCTGAACAAACCAAGGCAGCGTCCTGCCAAATGAAGACTTGAAGGCCAGGGTCCAGGTACAAGCAGTTTATCTGAGATGCAAAACATTTACTCAAGTTGAGAGTCTGTCCTGGGAGTAGAGAGTCAGCCAAGATGAGTGCACTCTCAAGCCAGCTACCAGCTTACCCTGAGGGAATCACTGGGAGACAGTATAAAATATGTAACTCAGAGATGTTACTCTAGGTGAAATAAGCCAGCCAGAGACAGACAAGGACCATATTACGATTTCACTTACATGCGGAATCTAAAGAACAAAATAAACTAACAAACAAAATAGAAACAGACTCATAGATACAGAGAGCAGACTGACAGCCATCAGAGGGGAGGGGGTTTGGGGGTAGGTGAAACTGTGAAGGAATTAAGCAGAGAAAAAACCCGCATAGACACAGACAACAGTCTGGATATGTTATTCTTGGCTGGGAGTTTTCTCTCTCTCAGGAGTGTGAACAGTTGGTTTCACTTTCTTGCAGCTTTTCGGGTTTCTGCCGAGAAGTCTGGAGATAATCTAGTGGGTTTTCTCTCGCAGGTTACTGCTGTCTTTTCCCTGGCTGCCTTGAGAATGCTCTCTCTGTCAATTAGTTTGGGCAGGTTTAATACCACATGCTCCGGAGAGGCCTTTTGGCATTCTGTCTGCTTCTTTGGTTTGAGGTTCTCGCTCTCTCCATGGGTTTGGGGAGCCGTTGTCAACTATTGAATAGGCCCTCCGCCCCCTTGTCC